>OMNZ01022206.1:7105-17117 GCA_900303255.1 Lesueurigobius sanzi | reverse complement strand
TAAAAAAACAGTCAAAATCCTGAAAAACCTTGATTGAAGTGTGCGAGTGGTAGAATGTGTGACCAAGCTCCTGGGAACACAACTACTGCGCATGCGTCCCTGTCTGCACTACTATTGAATCTTGTATGAAAACCTTCTGTGGAACCTTTTATTGGCAATAAAATCTATTCTGATTCATACTCATATACTGTGTATAATAACATTATGGCTTTACAGAGTGTTACACAGGTATGGTTGTAGACAGGGGTCATGCTATTTCCTGGTTACATCTGATTTAGACCTGGTTTAGTCCTGGTTTAGACCTGGTTTAGTCCTGGTTTAGACCTGGTTTAGACCTGGTTTAGTCCTGGTTTAGACCTGGTTTAGACCTGGTTTAGACCTGGTATAGTCCTGGTTCACACCTGATTTAGGTCCTGTCACACCACTGACAGCCATTTGACAGGGGGGGGGGTGGCTATCTAAATGAGATGTAAATGAGCCCTATTGTCTGTCCCAGCAGCAGAGAGAGGTGAGAAGTTCTCGATCTTTAAAGCCTGATTACTCAGGTTTGACGATCTATGAGGGTCTACCTTCAAGTGGCCACAACTTCTTCAAATATGATCAGATTCCCATGTGTTACACATCATTGGAAAGCTTGGAGACTACACTTTCAGATTCTGATAATAACTCAAAATGCCCAAAATCGACTTGTTCCACATTTTCCTATGGACTGTCACATATGTAAACATGAGAAGCCAGAAAGTCAAATAATTATTGATCGTGATGTAGCCAATCAGTGTTCAGACAGCGGCTGGGACGTCATCGTTCTCGTTTTGCGTAGTTCACAAGAGGCAGATCGTCTGAAAATGGCCTCCCGCTGAGAAAGGAAACCACCTACCTTATTCAGTGGAGCCGGGAGCCAGAGGACATGTGTTGTCGTGTGACAGACACGTGGTTCCGATACCAATGTACTGCAGTTTTGTGGCTGTGTAAACTATGCCTCAGTCCGTTTTAACACTGCTAAACACGTTAGCGCTAACGGCTAAAGCATTTAGCCTCAACATAGTAAACACTGTGAAAAAAATTACAGCAATAGCTCAGCAATTATTTTCTTATATTTATGTCAATAATACACAGCAAAAGTTTCAAATTAATATCTCTTTTTTTCCCCCATTCAACTGCAGTGTCTCGCCTTAATGCCACACTGGATGGAAATAAATCCTTGGACTTTGCAGAAGCTTACTGTAACAAAGCCACAGTGAATGGTGCTGTTATCAAACCTAAAGGCACGTAGCAACTTTTTTTCCAACACACCTAATAGAAACGTTTTGATTATTTGGCAGTGTAGATACATGATACAAGATTTCACATTCACAGTTGTGCTTTTTACCTGTATATTGAACTGCTTCATATTAGAGCAATTGCTTATCCAAACTTACCCATATCCTCTTCTCCCACACTAAAACAGTACATGTAAAATATAGGTGCGTCATATCAGCTTTCGGACGTGCTAACTCCTCTGACACGATGTTTACTTGTCCGCTGCCCGAGTGTCTGAGTTCACACAGAGAGAAGCAGGTTTTTGGGGCCCAGCGACGCCTGTTTCGGATTAACGCCTTCTGATAGGAACCGTGTGAAACCTGACTTCAATTTCCTCAGCAAAACGAAAGCGCTCCCCGTAACAGGCTACGTCTTTCTCAGGAGAGCGCAGGGAAATTCGCACATGTTCAGGTTGAAGGCAGCTTGGAAGGTAAAAATATAGGCTGCGTTCACGTTATAGAATTCTATTTCAGTTGGAACAGGTGCCAGTACAACGCCAAAGCCCTATTCGCATTAGATTAGAATTACTGACCTCAGGTAAAAAGTTAAAATTACTGATGTCCTTAGAGTTTCTTTGCCCATGCAAATCTTCCATGTCAGAAATTTGGAGGGGAAAAATGCCCCCGATATGTACCTTTACAGTAATTCGGCAAACTCTGAGGTCCTCAAGTGCTTCTAGTTCAGTGTTTGTGTATTTAGGAAGAGAGACGTTGGTGACAAGACGGCGACGGCTGGGACACGTGTCAAAAGTCTGAAAATTAGCGCATGTTGGGAGGGGCTTCTCTGTTGCCATCTACAGTTCAGATTGTCTAACTTGAAATAATGCATTAATGCCCAGTTGTCCGCAGATCTGGCCAGCTCAGCGATCATCCTCAAGGCTTTCAGAGTTCAAGAAACCCCAGTCTAGTTCAGTGACGATAAAGCACATAGGATACAGGGATACAGTTGTGCACATAAGTTGACATACTCTGGCAGACTTTTTGGCTTGGTTAGGAACTTGAAATGCGAGAAAAGCTTCAAACGCGCAGCTCAGACGCACATGACGCACCGCCCGATCTCTCGAGGCGTGTCTACCATATTTTGAATGTAAAACCGATGCCTTTGCCATCCCCGAAGCCTTTGGTGTGAACGCACTATGTGACTTGTGGCATTCACCTGCACACAAACAGTTTAACAAACAGTTTCACCTGTATGCCCTGACCTCACGGTCGAAGCGCATTGGCATGTCCCTATAGCCTCAATAAAGGACTTTTAAAGTCGACATATCATGCAATTAAATCTTAAAAACAGACTTAAAACCTTTCATTAGGATGTATGTGCATTGATATTTTACATTATATAAATTCAAATAATGCCTCTGTGAAGATGACACGATGCTCAAATATAGTATGTTTCTGGGCTGATTTGGTCTGGTTATTGAGTTTTGAACTCCCCAAAAATAGATTTACTCACTAATAACTAGCTTATTAAAAAACTCACAAATCCCCTCTGACTTATGGTCATAAAACACACAATAATACATTAAAGTTGCATCCAAAACTATATAAACCAAAAAGCTATAAAAGCATTTTACCGTGTTTAAGTATTTGGTATTTTCTTGCTTGTGAAATAACTGCGCTATGGCTAGCAGTTAGCACATAGTTGATTAGCCTCTATTGTGCTTTTAAACTCTTACAATTTGAATATTTAGAAAAGTCTATGGAGGTTTTTAATTGGAATTTTACTTCTGGGTAGCAGGCGGTGGCGGGACTGTGGTTTCACTAGGGATAATTTTTCTCAGTAATTTTGACGGACAGTGTTGTAAAAAATCTGTTGTGAACTATTTTTATCCTTCATTAATTAATCACTTATTATTGACAGATAATTTTTAAACCTGGCTTTATCCATTATTTAGATTTTCAAAAAATAGATTTTGGCCATTTTCATGAATAAAATACCTAACTAATATGAAAACTTAAAATAACTGAATTGAAAGTTTACAAATTGTGCATCTTGAAACAAACTTTTTTTTTTTTTTTTTCCAATTTTCTCAGAGTCCTATATTTCAGCTGAAGTGAGTTTTCTTTGCTCCTGAACAATAGTTTTCCTGGCAGTTGTTGAAGGTCATGTAAACGTTAGATCCGGCCAAAAAGATTAAAAGGGTATGTAAACTTATGAGCACAACTATACATTTTCTCATATTTGTGCATCTCACCTTAAGAACATTTCTGTTACTTTATACGTTAGCACTTTTACCCCAAAACAAAACGGCCTGCACTTCAGCCACGCTGCCGGAATGTCCACACAGAAAACAAATCGCAGAATGTAACTTTAATAAACGACTAGATAATCCCTCTTCCCTGCGACGCGCACATAACGTTTTGGGTCGGGAGGAGGACTAATTGTTGACAGGTGCTCCTAATGCCGCCCCTCTTTGAAACAAAAGCGTGATTTACGAGCGCGATCTCTGGACCTCAGCTTTCAACGCGGCTACTACAAAAAAGCCCATCCAAACTAACCCCATTCTCTCTTTTTCCCAGGGCGGGAGCGTATCTCTTGCTTTCATTCCTCTCAGTGGCACCTCATCACTTTGGCCGGTCACTTTCACCTCGGAGCAGGGCTTTTGAAGTGGGGGCCGGGCTGTCTGAGGTGGCCGCGTCCCAAAGGCAGACGTGCTTTTAATGCGCGATGGCTTATTTTTCACAGTTTAGCCCAGAAGAATGTGCGTGTGTGTTTTTGGGGATGGAGACGGAGCGGGGTTAAGGAAAGGTCTGGGCCGAGACACGAGAAGAGAGGCAAGATGTCAAGAGGTGCGGTCTTTATTTTATGGCTGAGTTAGAGAGGTCGAGGGCAAATGGAGTAACGTCAGATGGGAGGAGGGATGCACTCAGAACAATGTCCTGACTTACCATAAAACACGTTGTTTGCTTTCACGACATTGGAAAATAATTTGATCTTTTAATTTAAGATTGAGGACATTGGCCTCAAATGACAAAAACATGCACAATAGGCTAAACCAGGGGTGTCAAAGATACGGCCCGTGGCCCAAGAAGTGTAAAGCTGTGTCTAGTCCATTCCTGTGAGGAGTTATGATTTTTAAAGAAATAACCAAAATGCTCACTCCAGTCGGAAGCGAGCAGCCATTTTGTTTTTAAAGGAAGGAATTCCACACTTGTCCAGCAGAGGGCACTGATAAAACAAGAGATTAAGAAATAAACAGCAACATTTTCGCAACGTGGTAAATGGTAAGTCTGGCCCATGACAGATGTAGCCACAGTGAATGAGGATGAATAATGACTGCTGTGCAACGCTTTGATAAACTTGTGACACAAGCCTGTAAAGTGCAATACAAGTGTAAGCCAATATTATTACAGTCCTGTAGCACCAAGGTCAAATCAGCACCATTTTAAAATGTCATCAAATGTGCTGAAATATCACAGTGCTCATTATTATTATTCATTTATTGAAAAAAATGTTTTCTCAATAGTATTGTCTTTTTGAATGTACAGTTGTGCTCAAAAGTTTATGTACTCATGCATTTCCTAGAATGATAACACAAAAACCTTTATTTCACTCATGGTTAGTGGTTGCGTGAAGCCATTTATTGTCAAAAAACCTGTTTGTTTACGCTTTTCAACTAGAAACTAGTTATACATTATAGTGATTATAATTCACTAGTATTTAGTAATGTAGTGTGCTGAATTTTAAGCTTTGTTTGTGTGTGTTTGTTCTGTTACGTTGTGTTGAAATAATAAAGGGAAAAAAAACTAGTCAAATGTCCTTTTTTCATATTGTGCATCTTGAAACAAACAAACTCTTTGAGAGAGTCCCATTTTGTCAGAGAGTCTTGTATTTCAGCTGAAGTGAGTTTTTCTTTGCTCCTGAACAATTTTCCTGGCAGTTAATGTAAACGTTAGATCAGGGACATTTGAGTAGTTTCTGTTTCATTACGATTTCAAAAGAGTAAAAGTTTGACAATAAATTCACATAACCACTAACCATGAGTGGAAGAAAATATGTTTGTGTTATCATTCATATTCTATGAAAATTGGCCAAAAGATTAAAAGGGTATGTAAACTTTTGAGCACAAACGTATGTGCCCCAAGACTAGCCATAGCCTACGACCCAAAATTAATTTGGCAACCCTGCTCTTTACACTTACAGCAAGGCACTGACCAAACCTGCACACACTGGCTCAACCACATGTCTCCACATGGGGACAATAAAGTACGGCTTTAACTTAACCTCAAACAACCAATCACTATTCTGACAAACATAACCGAACAGACAATCCACTTCAGTTGACCTTTTTAAGGTTAAGCTACACTTCATTAATCCGTCCTCTACATTTGACCCATCCTTTGATGGCGCTGGGGCAGGGACCATCATTTTGGCATTCCCTACCTGTGTACGAACAACAAACTAAAATCTAATTTCTATCGAATGTCAAGAAGCCACAATTTCAAGTTTCCAAGTGAGGACAAAGCGAGAGAGGTGGGAGTTTGTCTGTGGTGACCATTGGATCCTTTCTACTGAAATACTTTAGTTTGTGAACCGCATTTGATCGACGAATGCGTTGTAAAAAAGGACATATTCAACAGTGAAAAAATACACAGCTCGTTTAAAAAGTGCGGTCACAAGATAAAAGATGCTGCTCCCCCAGATCCTGCAACTGTGAGTAAATGCATTGAGAGGCTTTATTAGAATATCCAGTAACTACTTCAAATAGCAAATACAATAATCCTGATTGTGACACTAATGTTACACGTATCATAGACAAGGCGCTACAGAACTCTCCTCCTGTCGGCGTCATGTCAGAAACAGGGCAGTGCGCACTTCACCATCAAATGTTTTCTTCATGTTTTACATTTATATCGACTGGTGCCAAAGCAGTTGTTAAAATATTTTTGAGTGAAATGTTTTTGTGTGAAATGTTTTTTAAGAGACATTTTGGCCTTGACGCTGCGTTTGGCAACATTTGCTCTAGGGGAGGTCTGAACCCATTCCAAAGGTTTGGACCGGAAATGAATGACTCGTTTCAATCTTTAAGTCGTTTTAGATCAGTATTGCCTGATTAAAGTGTTGAGTAATGTAGTAGGTGTGTAATACATGATGAGAACATACCAGAAAAAAAGCATAATATGTCTAGTTTAAACACATAACACCTACGCATGGAATCCGTGTTATAAAACATAATTTTTCTCCAAAATGGTGCAGGCCTGACCGCTCACAACATTGCTTCCTTGTACCAGAGTTCCCTGAAGTGTGTGCTTACACTTCGCCACTCATTGCTATTGCCAGGACTTCATCTATCAAAGTCAGTGTGTATTCTTGGAAAGCCGTGACTGATGAACTGCTGATATTTGACCCCGGCTAACACCTCGGGGTCGTGCGGTGCAGCTGACCCCGAGTCTACCATGCCAGACGGGGACATGCTTGAAAACTGGCACCTGACGTGTTTGACAAACGCAGAGGACTCTGGCTGACGAAACAGTGAGTGATCAATGTTTCGCACACACACACACACACACACACACACACACACAGGATTTGGGAAAACAGAGGCCAAAGGTGATGCAGAGAAAGGTATTCTTAAAGTGGATATAAGTCTTAAAATCTTTCATTATGTCTGTGCGTTGATATTGTAGGTTTTATAAATTCAAATAATGTCCCTGTGGTTTACACAATGTTCATAAATATTAGCTCCAGGGCTGGATTTGGCCTGGATCGCCCCCTAAAGCCAAGAGTGGGAATCACATGGAAAAAATAAATTTTCACTTTTGATTTAACTATACCTGTATGGCTAGTAGCGCGATGTTGACACGGCCCATGCCTTATGCAGCATCTCTTGTGTATAAAGGATTTCTGCCTGGAGTCATTATTGAACTCACAAAAATCAACAATGTGCATCACATCTTTTGGGTGGTATTGATGTTTATGTACAGGTATTGACCGAATGCTGCTGGAAATGTGTTCATTATGAACTTTTTTGATTCCCACCCGACCAGTTGATAATGCAAGAAATCAGAATATACTATTATAAAATCAGTCTTTGAAAAGATTGACGTAAACACTTTTTAGTTTTTTTGCACAGGAACTTAAAACATTAAATTGTTCAGTTCTTAGTCATGATTTTCCTATTTTAGTGCAATTTTAGCCTCGTTTTGGTCCTGGTTCATTGATTTGTGTTGTTTTGTTGCAAAATTATGAAAAATGATCACATACTGTGTTGAAATGGCGATAATGGCCTGGGGCGCCCCCGGCAGCCAGGAGTGGGAACAATTTGGTGAAAATAAACTTACTCTTTCATCCAACAGGGCCACAGAGATGCTGTGTCCACACAATGCACAGAACGACTCAGAACTGATCCAATATTGGATGATTGACCTTAAAGGGTTTGAACAATTACATACCGTATTTTCCGGACTATAAGTCGCACCAGCCAAAAAATGCATAATGAAGAAGAAAAAAACATATATAAGTCGCACTGGACTATATGTCGCATTTTTGAGGGAATATTTTTATTTTACAAAATCCGAGAGCTAAACGAAGCACTGTACTTGCAGCTTGTAATCTGCAGAATGATTTTGTTTTGGGGGGAATTTGTGATCAGTCTTGTCTTTATAAGCTAATGTTTATATTTTTAATTTAACAGATACCGGTACACAAGCCTAGAGTGCCCTCTCGCAGCTGTCAGTGTGAAAATTGTATTGTAATCTGTATGTTGTGAATTGATGACTATGTTGGCAACTTGCACTTTTTTGAACTGTATCTTGATATGTATGTATAATGATTGTATTGTTGGGGACTACGGATGGAAAGTAGCATGGTGCTAAATCTGTCAATGTAACTGCACATTGTCTTTCTAAATAAACTAAACTTCAAACTTCAAAATAACCAACATGTGAAATGATATATTTTAATATATAAGTCGCACCTGAGTACAAGTCGCAGGACCCCTATGAGAAAAAGTGCAACTTATATTGGAGGACGTGGGAGTGGATGAACACCTTGCTGCCTGGACCATCGACTACCTCACAGACCGACCACAGTATGTGCGGCTGTGCAGCAGTGAGTCTGAGGTGGTCATCTGCAGCACTGGGGCACCCCAGGGGACCGTACTCTCACCTTTTCTATTCACCATGTACACCTCAGACTTCACCTACAACACGGGCAGCTGTCATCTCCAGAAGTTCTCTGACGACTCAGCCATTGTGGCCCGTGTGTCTCAGGTGAATGAGCTGGAATACCGGCCGCTCATCAGGGACTATCTCATCTTATCTTATTCAAAAAAGACGTCTCCTTAAAAACTCAAACTGTTCATACTTTTTAGATGTGCTTTATTTACGTGTCAAAGTGCAGACTGACGAACAAAAGTCAGCTGATTATCTACACAAAGATTGAACATACAGTTTATAAACCAAAGCATGTCGTTCCTTACCGTGCAGTGGAGACCCAGACGGGCTGCTGGAGAGGCCTGGGATGGGGCTACAGCGTCCCCCGATGACCCCCGCTCCTCCCAGGATACAGGCACCCGGCCCGACCCCGCCCGGACCTCCTGCTCCTCCCGCTGCAGCCCTGTTCAGCTCCTGCTCGATCTCCTCCAGCCCAGCGCTCTTCTGGAAGCGGGACATGCGGTTGACCACCCGCGGGGACATGTGGGTGCGGGCACAGGGGGCTCCACCGTACGGGTTTATGGGGAAGACGTGAGTGGTGCCTCGAAGCGTACTGATGGCCACCCAGCGACTGTCCGGACTGAAGCACATGTCCTGCACCTAAAGGCGAGAAGTATAAACGTATATTCAACTCTGGGGAAATGCATCTATATCGAAGCAGCCAAGCTAACAACCACCTCAGCCTCTCACCTCCTCTTCTTCATACCTGGGCCCGAGAGAAATTTTCCTGAACAACGTTATCAGAATTTCAATGTTATCAAACTCATCACATCACTGTCGACCTGCTGGGGTGGAAACGCCTACGTTTAGCCACTCTACCAAATCAGTGCATCAAAACTATTTGTCAGCATTTTAAAAGGTTTTTTATCATTTAAGCTACAAAAACATTCTTACTTTGTTGACACGATTATCTAATCCGAAAGCAAAGAGTCCCACACTCTGTGTTGCCAGATCCCAGCGCTTAAACCAGTTAAACAAGTTCATTCTTTAAAACAAACACTAAGTCACAAAAACAACTGTATTTTAAAGAATCAGATTGAGCTACAGGGGATTACCCAAAGGGCACCAGGGGTTGGTGGCCCGTGACCTAAAGGGTTTCTCTCTCACTACTAAATCATCAGCACCTGTCCCAAATCATTCTAGCAACGCTCAGCAAATTAACTCTGGAGGTTCGGAGCTTGAGATTTTGTACCTCAATAAACTTGTGTCCAGCAGCGTAAATAAAATACATACGCTTTTATTGGTGGAAAGTGGATTAAAATCATGTTTTTATGGTGAAAGGACTCACCTCTCCTCAGACCGTCCGTCTCCACACAATGGGTTCAAATATGTCCTTTTCCAAATGCTACTGTATATTTTGATAACCCACTGCAAACATTATCATTATTACAAGTTTATGTTTCATGTTGCACGAGAACACCAAAGAAAATTCCTACTCTGTGAAAACTTCATTGACGATGGTAATAAATTATATTCTGATTCAAACTATTTTTGTAATTTTTATGTGGTTTTATCATGTTGGGGGGGGGGGGGGGGGGGCCCCTTTTTTTTTTTTCCTT
>OMNZ01022192.1:0-26614 GCA_900303255.1 Lesueurigobius sanzi | reverse complement strand
TCTTTCAACCTCAATTACTCACTATGACTTTCTTGAAAATGTTCACATCTACAGTCTCCCCATAGACATTCATATCATTTGAGAGCAATATGAACATTTTAGACATTTTACAAGCTGTTAAAGCCTTCCAGAGGATATATATACACAGCAGGGCTTAAGAGGTTAACATATGTTACTGTATTTTTGTACACATTATATAATAATGTAATAAGCATGAAATAATGGTATAAGGTTAGCATTATGATCAAAAGAACCAGCAGACCCTGGGATGTTTTTGTGGATTTTTTTTTCTTTATGTTGCCCAGGAAAGGCTCACCACCCACTAAAAATGAAGAGTTGAGACCCACTGCCATAAAATATAATGATAGGAAAAAAAGCACTGTGATGCACAAATGCAACAACATAAAATCGAAATTCAGGGAATGAGAGTGAGCTTCTCGGAGTCGTGGGCATTAAGGTGGGAGTGACCAACGTTGGGATTTAGCGCCTGGTAGGTTTTTGAGCCAGATTCTTCAAGCAGAATGTGGAACCTGTAAGGCTCAGAGGCAACAGCCCACCAGTCAACTTAAGTCGGTGTGCTAAAATACACAAGAGCCTATTCCTCCTGCAAAAATCTATCATCTGGCAGCCAAAGCCTGTAAATCTTGTTATAAGCTCAGAGAGGATAGAGTGGCACACCATTTATGGATGCTGTATTGAAGCCCAGGGGATGTTATATGAATTATTCAAGCTTTTTTTTTTTTTTTTTATGCTAAATAAACAATCACAATTTCAATTATGCCAGGCTTAAAAGTTATGTTGTGGTGGTTACTGTCTAAACAAAGAACAGGACAGAGGTGACTCATGTTTCTGGGCTCAAGGCTGTGGCGTGGCACCAGATATAAGTGAGGGGCAATGAAGTGGGGAAAAAAATGTCTGTTAAAACCAAACAATTTCCGTATCTCGAATAAGTCAAATCATCAGAATGCAGGACTATTCCGGGACTATATTTATAGCTTCTCAAAGTCATTGCGGCTTGGAGGAAAAGTGTGACAAATATGCTTAGTCTCAGCGCTCACTCACAAGCCCAGCGAGGGTTATTTTGAATGCTTCTCCCTCCACAACTTCACTATATTTTAACAATGGAGGATTGACTGCCCTCACAAAAGAGGGAGACAACTAAGCCTGAAATCCGAAGCCAACAGAGGAGTTATATAGACACAAATAGATGAAGGGGAAAAACAGTCTTTACTAAGAAATAACTGATATAAAAAGTTCAGTGCTGGTATAGGCTTCTATTGATATACGGCTTGGCAATGCTGCCCTTCAGTGGCAGCTTACATGAAGCACTTTTTTCTGTGGACAAGGCTGGAGAAATGCACTGCAATACTGAGGCAATGGAGGCATATTAAAAGCATATCAGTGGAAAATGTTCTGAATGATATTTTACTCTCATAATCAACTTCAAGCCAAGTGCATTTCGTCATCTCCCGGAGCCATTGCTCTCAATTAGCTTTTGTCACAGCAACACCATCAGTTACTCATTGTCTGTCAGTCTGAATCATGGGAGAATGTACCTTTCTGAAGGTCAGGCGCACACAAATGTCACGTTTTGTCTCAAAGAAACAAAGATAGATGTTTTGTGGCACTTGCCTGAAAGCTAATCTAAGCCGGTGATCCATCAGGCAGCAATTCAGCCTCACTCCACACACCGGTTTCATCGGTGGAGATCCAAGGACGGCCTGATCCATGCTCTCCTTTGGTTCTTCGCTCCAGAGATCAAAGGGTCTGCGCAGAAATGCAAAGTGAAGTTAAAGGGTGACATTTATCTGAAGTGTGAAGTTCGGAGCGGTTTTTGGCAACACATGTGACTAAACGTTTCCAAACTGTAGCCAAATGACAAGTGTTATAGTTATGTGCTGGTGTTATACACAGAGCCACATTGACCTCGCGGTGACATTTCTACCAAGTTTGTTATCATTGTGACGCAGTCCAGATGTAATTAAATACAACCATAAGGGGCTCCCAATTCATAAAAATATAATGTGCCACACTCTTTTCTCTCACTTTGATGCTACGATGCCAATGTTTACCCATATTGTTGACCCAGTTCTTCACACAATCTCAAAATGCCACCCACGTAATAAAACAAAGTGCCAAACAAAGTTTACACATGAAAAATAGCATGTTTAAAGCCTAAACACATGCATAAACAAAAGACCTACTACTCACGGATCCCTCTCTTCATTCAAGTGACTAAACTGAAAGTAAAACAACATTTATCATATTTGTATGCTGGTTTAAACAGTGTCAAACTCGTGGTGGGCCACTGTCAGAGCTGATCTTGATATGAAGACAAGAGTAATTGGTATTTAGGCTAATCTTTCTAGAATACATCATAAAGAACACAATATATGTGCAATTTGTTGATTCATTAGTAATAAACTGAGCTGATTCATGTTTAAGTGGTTGATAATATGATAATCAGAGGATATGATTGGATGAAAAATGACCACAGTCATCTCTCAACATGTCCAGGTACCTGCTTTTAATTGGAAGTCCAGGGATGCAGTAAAGCAGTTTGTCCAGTAGGTGCTGCTCGATCCTCACACCTTTCGTATGCCCAGTCCCATCCTGGGGCCAGCATTAATGCCTCGTAATTGTCCCTGGCCAATCAGAGGAGCAGTGGGCGTGCTCCAGTTGTTACTACAGACACTCACACAAGTTTGTAACAACCCGACGCCTGTCTGCTGCGCCTGAGAGTTTGTGCGTCAATGACTAGCTGCAGCGCGCCGGCCGAGACAAACGAACCAGACGATTATGTCGCGATAAAGAGCACCGTGGGCTGTGGCTCTGTCCGATAATGGCGTGTTATGGTTCTTCCGGAGCGGATTTCCCGGGAAAAGTGATGCCCATCACCAGTGCGGACCCATGCACGTGTAACAAGAAGTTCAGTAGTAGTGGTAGTAGTAATAGTAGGAGCAGTAGTGTCGTCTTCCTGGGATTATTTCTGCTGTCACTGTCTCTACACGCTGTCACTCTCTTTTGCTACTTGGATTTGCGGTCTGAGGTGAAGAGGGAAATTACGCATCAGAAGCGGGACTCCATGTTGACAGCAGAAGAGGACACTGACCTAGTTGACCCTGTGGAGGAGTTAGTAGCGCCCGCGCGCCCGCCTCTGGACACCGGCGTCATGCGTCAGGAACAGGTAACTATGGCTAAACTAAACATTTGTTTTACCTTTACATTTCACCTCTGCGTGGAGTGGGCTACGTTTCCCTGTAGCGTAACATGGGGCTTATGTGTCTGCGCTTTGTTATTCTGGCACATTCCCGGGCAACTAGTTTATAATAGTGTATCTCTCACACCGTGCACCTTAAATATACATCCATGACGTCAACACATAGTCTGGACGTCATGGATGCACGTTTTAAACCATTCTTCTTATTTTCGCTGACAAGAATCTCAAGCTATTGAATTTGCCACAATGCTGGCATTTCTTAGCTGTGTGTCAGCTAGGAGCTTTGTAAATATTTATGTGGAGTTATTTACTGGCGTAATAAACGAAATCCTTGTTGTTTCCCTTCAGAGCATCCACAAACAGGCAGATGAGGTGTGCGCTCTGCTCATATAGTTTATAGGCACTTGGCCCAGCCCCATTCTCACGCACAGGTCAGTCTGCGCGTGCAGCAGGTGGACAGAAAAGTGGATGACTAGCAGGTGCAAAGCCCAAGGGCTGATGTAAATTCATCAGGACTTAGATGGGGCACTTGGTACTTTGGAGGCGGGCCAGCTTTCGTCTCACATGTGTTTTCCTTTCAGGCAGCTGGCTGATTGAATGCTCATTGTGTTGTCTGTGTGGCTTTTGGCAGCTAGACCCTCACTCCCTCTTTTATCAGTAATTCCATCAGGGGGACCTCGAGCTTTAGCCCATATTGTCATTGCTTGTGTAACCTTTTAAAGTTAAATGATCCTCCTTGTGGGGGCATTGGCGGGACATTTAGTTGCACAGAGCTGTCCAACAATAAATTGTCTGAACTTCATTTCATTGTAGTTGGCCTATCTTTATTCCAGGAAGTGATGATCATCTCCCTGATGTGTAACCTTTTCCCTAAAGTGTTAAACTATTCATTTAGTCCACAGCATGCCCTCTGCTATTTTGGATCCTCGTGGTTTCCTTAAGCTGAAGTGGAGCGCACTGGCCCTGGTATTGAACCCAGATGGTGACGCTTCATGAGGTGAAAGACCGTGGCTGCAGCTGTAAATATTTAACAACTCTGTGATGCTGTCCTCGCCAGATGTGTGCATTAAACAACCCTGATTACACATCCCACAGTTTACATAGTTGGAGAAACAGGAGCATGTGGCATTTGGACGCAACAGACGCACTTGTTAACTTTCTGGAAGACGTGTCCTTTGAAGAGACTTTCTTGCAGGTCTCGGTCTTGTTTATTGGAGTTTTCACGCACGTCCCCATCAAAGGCATCATGGGAGTGATAGCTAAATGCGAAGTGAAGGGGCAGGTACACAACTAAGTAACAGAATCGGAGAAGAGCATTTAAAAACATCGCCACAGAAAGAGTGAAGCGAGGGCGTAAACATGAATACTATATACAGCTGACATTTCCCATTATATCATGACATCAGTATCCGATATTTTGACCGAAGTGCAGACAGACTGTCTCTCAATTGTGGTTTCCCTCTATTTGAACAAGACAAGTGCAGCCCCGACTCACGAGAGACTTCGCCCATGTCAAATAGATCTGTGCATTGTTCATCAAACATGAAACAACTTGGCTTGTTGTGTACTTGAAGTTATGACATGGATCTCATTAGCCCACAATAGTTTGGGGATTGGACAAATTCAAGTTAAGCTAACTAAAATGCACAGGACTTATTTTGTATTTTTTTTTTACATATCTTCTTTGATTTATAAGCAAAATGAGATTATTTCTACAGCCAATGATCTGTCATTTACTGAACAGTGGAATGTATCACAGTTTTCATGCCACATGCTCATTATACAGGGTCATTGATCACTTCATTTTGCTGGTGTTTCTCTCTGATGATTTCTAGACGGAGAGACACTTGATATGGGTTCGGGTCAGATATGTAAGCAGAGATTGTAACTGAAATGATTCATAAGCTCCTAGACATGCTCTCGATCGCTTTAGTTTTCTTGTGAACAGCAGTGGAATCTCGTGTTTTGTCCATAAGGGATTCACTAAGATGAGGTGCAGGGAAACCAGGGAGCAAATAAAACACAGTTAGAGAATGTCAACTATCTGTCAGAGAGAACTCTTTAGCCTCAGATAAAGAGAAAAGGCAATATTTGTCTTCATATATGCCAGAGCAATTCTCAAAACGCATGTTTTCAGTTCAGCACTTCAGTTTGTCATTTGCAATAGAATGTGTTTTCAAGATGTTACATGATAGTAATTGAAAGAAATAAACATTTTGCTAAGATCTTGTAAGTAGAAAGTGATTCATTATGTGAAGCACTTAACATCTCACATTTGCTTAGATCCTTCTGGTTCCTTGGTAATGAGAGCAAATTATTTGGTCATTTATGACTTGGGCCAAGGAAGTGAACAAACAGGCTTCCCCGCAACAATCCCAGTTGTTATGCCCTTGAGCAAGGCAGTAAATCCCAGCTGTGCAGCAGATCTGTGCTGTTCCCAAGAGTTAAAGCGCCCCACTGTGGTGCCTTTTTTCAAGTGTACGGCACAAGTGTGATGCAGGCTTAAGCAAGTGTCCCACCTTTGTTCACCTGATGCAGGGAGTGCGATGTGGTAAATGTGGTCTCTGACTGTGTAATTGCTATGGCATGGTGATTTTTGATCCTGTGCCTAATATTTTCTTATAACCATAATATGAAATAATTTTCCCTTCTGATGTATGCCTTCAAAGTCGCACACAGAACAGATGTTGGAACATCTGGAGTGTAGTTAACTGCTATTAAAGAAGTAAGTTTGATGGGACTCAAAGTCCTGAGCAGCGTACACTCTTTGGAGCACCAGGGTGGGCTGTCACCCTCATCAACTGGAGCTGTTGCTACAGACGTTTCTCCATCAGAAATGGATCACTGTGTGAAAGTTGTCAGAGCAGAGGACAGGAGGAAGCACCAGTGGAAAGAAGTCTCAGAGGTTTTCCTTTGATGGAATAGTATTGACAGGCACAAATGTTATTATCAGAGTCCTAATCAAAAACAATAAATGATCGATATTTTCATAGCTTGGGGACGGGAAGCGTGTCTGCCAATTGTTTAAAAGTGTGATTGGCTGCTGACAGGAACTTCTCCTTTGGGTTGCATTCCACAGCATTAATAGGAGATCTGCTGGATATTGGATTATTAAATTACAAGTTTGGGATTAAAACAGATGGCGATGTTGTTTAGGGAGTGACCGTGTATCATTTTAGAGACATCTCAAAGCTTTTTGACCTCATAAAGGAGTTCAAGGGAAGTCCTTTGTCCCAGCCTGCATCTGGAAACAGCCCTCAGTTTCACCTCCTGAACTCACATAGCCTGATGTCATTTGGTGACTGTCTTCTATGAATACTTAATGTCACTATAGAAAGTTTTTTCTATGAACGGTGCAGAATCTAAAATGACTGAAATGAATAAAGGTTTGGCTTGAAAACTGAGCTACATTACTGTTCTCTTATTTGTTAATAGGACTTTGAGAAGGGCTTGCGATCAGTAAATTGCACATCCCTGTAGTGACTGAATTTTAGTCATATCCTCACGGAGCTACAGGCTATCGAGACTTCTTAGCACAAGTGCACCCCCCCCCCATGCTTTGAAGAGTTGAAACCCTGTAATTAATAGCATTTCTCCCTTGCGCCAAAAAAGAATGGTTCACTCAATGGTTGGCACAAGGCATACATACCAACACGTTGTCATCCTGATTTACTGTAACTCTGCGTGCGTTTGATGACTATAAATGTTGTAATGAAGTGAAATGAAGCAAACAAGGGGCGATAAACCATTTTTCATAGTCGGACTATAAAAAAAAGATTCTCTGTTGAGTATTTGTTCATCTTTTCACCACCATTTTGGTAGTAGCCTAGCAGATTGTTTGTTTGTTTTTGTTGTCTTGAATTGATTTCATCTCGGGCCAACAATGGGCTGTTGAATCATGTTTGGCTGTCAGAACAGACAAAAGTGTTATGCCATATGTCTGAACGTACATCCAAATTCTTTGCGAAGTAAAAGCGGACTATATGCCAACAGCTGGAGTGGAGATGTGGAGACACCTGCACACCAAATGAAGGGCAAGCGGCGCAGCTCGGGGGAACATCTGGAGGTCTTTGTGTCCGATACAAACCCTCCCAGGGCATACTGCTCCATCAGGCTGGAATTCCCATGCTTATAAGGTCAGACGCTGTTGGCAGCTGGTCAGGACTATACACTTTTCGACTACTTTGAATTTGCCCGACACGAGCGCAGGGGGCTGTTTGACATGCTCCCAACCCATCCCACACAGCAGGAGGGGGATACCACATCTGAGAGTAAAATCAAAACTTTATCTGTCTTTCAGTGGTCATCATCAAAACCACAGAAGGCGGCTTTTTTACAGCCGTCTTGTACCTCACTGCGCGAAGGCGAACGAGGTTGTCTGCCGCGCATCAAGGAGCGGCCGGCTAAGCCATAACAACGCTCGGTTATCTTTTGATCCGCGCTAAGGTGCCGCACGTGTCGCCGCTTCACAGTTGAAAGTCGGCCAAACTCCCAGCAGATGTCCAGCACACTGTTGCTATGGCTGGCCTGTCCGCAACCATTTGGAGCCTGCCGCGCCTTGCACTCATGCCGTTATTTATGCTGACAGTCCAATGTGTGACCGTAAGTGATCTCCGACGTAGCGGAGCGCGGCCCGAAAGAGAAGGTTTTGGGTGGTCTGGGTAAAGTTGAGTGCTGGGTTTCTTCGTCAAATCAAATTCTGGGGGCACTCCAAAGTTGCAGTCACGGACCTGCGTTGCATGCAGTTTTCAATATTATTGGTTTTGAAGGAGTTGATTCGTTGGGTGAAATCTGTTGTCGGGCTCCACACAATGTCAAAAAGATCATCATCAAACTTTCTTTTTGACAGTGCAACAAAAGTAATATTGATTCTTTTAATGGATTGAATCTGGGGGTACTCAAATGTTGCTTCTTGCTTTGCAGTTTTAAACTAGTATTTTCTTAGCAGTGGTTAAATAGTTTCTTTTCGCTTTCTGATAAAAGTTGAGTGACAACTAATGACCCGGTAGACTTTGGACAGCTATTGTTATTCCACAGAGTTTATGAGTGAATGCAGGCCAACCACCACCAATTACATTAGCAGTCATGTGTTTTGTTCCGCCACTCGCTCACCCCTGGGAACACCCCACCACTTGAGCGAAGCCTTTTCTGTTTTCATAGATGAGCTCAGACCAGTGTCGCCAAAATCCTCCTCTTTGTCTTTTTTTGTGTGCAATTCCTTCTTGCCATATCCTGATTTTTGGACAGGATCAGGTGCCGGATGAATGGGGATTGCTCTCGGATTAACTACAGTTCACCCCGTCCTTTTGTGTTCAAAGGTGAATTGTAGAGCAGGTATGTCCAGGTGACGGCCTCTTAACTGCACAGACTCGGACAAAAGTGACTTGTGTTACAGGATAGGTTACAAGCTCGATGGGACAGACAATGACTTGGTCACAAATGAGTGTTCTGGCTGCTTCTTGTTAAATGTCCATAGTTGAGTCAGTGTAAACACTATCTAATAGTACAATGACCATGTATATTTCTGCCCCAATATTATTTTTTCAGGGAAAAAAGGACAAATCAACAATTTTCTTCCTAATGCAGTGTCTTCCACCTACTAACAGATGTTGCCCTAAGCATCAGTAGCTCAGTCTGTAGAGCAATTCCCCGTGGACCAAAGGGGGACAGTTTGATTCCAGGTCCCACCATGAGCAAACCTTTTTGCCTCCTTGCCTTCTGTTTCTATTGAATGAATTTGTGTCAATTACGTCCTTAAAGTAAAAGCCTTGAGTGTCCAATGTAGGTGGAAAAGTGTATGAATTGATACTGTTTTAACCCAAGGGAAAAGATTTAAAATCTTGCCTTTTGTGTCCACACAAAAGGCACACTATGCTGAGACTCTGTCCTATTATTAATGTTTTTTGTCTTTGTTATTCTTTGTTTTACCAGCAAAGGTTGCGGCACAGAAATAGTGACTTCCTTGCCAAAGAGGACAACAGAGGAATTACACAGCGGACAAAAAGAAGTCCTGGAAAGCAGTTAGACACAGGTACATATAAAGCATCTTTCAATGGGAACGGTATGGCACTGGTCATATAAGAGCATTGTTAACTTGTTGAAACCGTTGCTCGGATCTGTGACGCTGTGGGACTATGTTCAAATCCTTCAAGTTGATAGACTACTTCTTGTTTATTATAACTTTTCACAGTAATTTCTCTTCCCCACTGTACAACATTTCAACAAGTCATCATGCTGTAATGGAATTAACTAGTGTTGGATGCTCTAGTCTAAATACTTTCCAAACAAGAAATGCATTGTTTTATTTTATTTTTATTATATTAATTATTTTCATAAAAAGGTTTCCTTTATACCCCCCTACCCTCCACATATATATAGTGATCAAACACATACACACCCAATCGCTGTGTCCATCCAGAAACTAGCTTAGTTTTTCTAAACATTGTAGCTCAACATGAAATTCCCATTCTCTCAGAAAAACAGCTATGTGTTTGGTTAAATATAGCAAATGTTCTGTTTTTAGGCTTGTTGTATTTGCTCAAAAGTGCATTCGCCGTCATCCACTCATTGCCAATCATGTGTAGCTCCTCCTTTATTGAACTGGTCCAAGGTAAAACAGTCTAGGCCCCACTGTATCCCCACATTGGAGCGACTTCCTTCAGATGCGGAACGGTTCAGTTTAGGCTGTGGAAACACCCCAAACTGATCTGTCCCGCCCCGTACCACACCTATATAGTCTCTATTGCATCTTAATTTACACCGATAACTTTTACCCTAACACGGCGGTTCTCAATCTTTGTCAGTCGCGACCCCCAGTTCAATAAGCCCCAGTGGGCGCTATTCAAACTACACAGAAATGTTGTATTCATATGATCTGTAGATCCCCTGAAACACAACTCTCAGATTGAGACCCACCATTCTAACAAAGGCAGCTATGAGTTTTCATACTTGTAGCAGAGCACCTGCATCAGTTTCTGTGTGTCCTGCCAACTGCGTGTCTTCTGTTGAGCAATGTTTCCACAGCTCTTGTTGATTGGAAGGAGATTTGTTCCAGTGTAACAGTAGTTCTTGGAGCTCTTATATTTGGAGTACAACGTCTTGCTATTTATTGGTTTCCTACTTATGTATTTAACCCTATCAGTTTTCCGCCTACTTAACAAAACAATGTACCTAACCGTTATCTGTACCTAACGTGTTTTCAAGTTTACAATACAGTTTTTATCGAGTTGCAGATTTAACAGCATGGGAATGATTATTGTTTGGATTGCAAAAGGGACAAAATGTTTGGGAGGGTTTTACCAATTTGAAGCAGACAAACACGCTCAGGCCAGGCCTCTGAATTATCAACATAACAGATGCAAAACTTCAGTTGCAATCTTTGAAAAATAATTCCAAACAACCTGCTGGGAAAGCCCATCATGTGACTTGATGGCTTCCATTAACTGGTCTTATTCATCATAATCAATAGCTCGAGACGAAACCATATGGTCAAAATGTCTGAATTGGCTTTTGTAGTTTTTGTTTAGAATGTGAGCAATGCAAATAAAAAGTATGCCTTTGAAGTTGATGTCTGAGTGCAACAAGTGCAGCATGATCACAAGGCATTCCAGAGTCTGTGGCGTGACACTGAATACTTGGGGGGGGCTGTGTAGTGATTGTGTTTAAATTAGAAGAAAAAACTCACCTTTGAGACTTTCTACATAAATCAGTAAAGTCCCGAGCCTCTAAACACTAATCATTCCCAGGTCTCTCCTCTGCTCTGAGCCACAGACAAAGGCTTTTGTAATCTCAGCCTCACATGTGTGTGTTTGCACATGTGCGTGTGTGTCGGTTTGTGGTGCTCCTAACGGGCACCAGATTGGAGATAGGCTGCTCGTTAAGAGAAATCTTTACGGATGCATCCAGTAATTTAGCCAGGGGAGAAACACTGGCCATATGTTACAGAGGACTCAAACTGTGAGGTTTTAAGGTTCAATGGCCTTTGTAGTTGTAATGACATGGTAAACCCCAGACCAGCGAGAGGGGTTTGTAAAAGGTCTATAGCTGAAGAGCTATTTCTGTGCGTGTGTCATACATTGACATAGATGCCCCTCCAATGCAGTGTGCATGAACACACATGGATACACACACCCACTTTCATCTGCATTCTCCATCTGGGCCTAATTCAAAGAAAAGGATTTTGGCAGGATAAAGTATCTCTCTAATGATCTTCTCCAGTTCCACTGCCTGTGAATGCTTAAGGCACTTGTTCATACAGAGGAGGTGAAACCACACTTACAAATTACTACACTAGAAGATACCACAGACTGACATACATTCAGTGCACTGCTGTGCACACAGCGTCTGAATCTGTTGCTTTACAGGATACCTCTATTCACTGGATGTGCAAAAAGTGTAATATTACTTGCATTTTTGTTACAGAATCAACGGGAAAAGAAAAGCGACGAGAAAAGAAAAAAGGTAATTCAAACATATTTTCCTGTCTGCTGCTTAAGTATTTCTTTCAATTGAGGTGAAATGTATAGAAAAAAAATCTTTCAATGACTTGCCAGTGTAGAAAAGAATATTGGTGTTATGTGACTAACAAAACATGATAGAACTGTGCATATTCAGAAACCTCCCTATTCTTCACATAATACACAAAATAATGGCAAGATATTAAGGTTATCCAGAAAAAGAAAAAGTTATGAGCTGCTTTTTTGTTTAGTCCATCAGCCACAAATGCCAATGGTTTATGTGACTTCATTTGCATTTGCCACTAAAACCTAAAATCCAGTGCTTTCGTTAACAGATATCATTCTGATTGTAGGTGAAACTGCAATGTGCTTTTTGTTATAACATGGTAAACTGATCAAAACATACCTGCTTAACCTGCAGTGTTGAGTAATCCTGTTTAATTGGCTGTTTCTTCTTCTCCTGCTGAAGCACTCAATTCCGTATTTCTTCAATATTGTTGCGTTGCGTAATTAGATGGAACACAGAAGCCATCACTGGAGTCACTCTGCATTCAGACTGTGTTTATAACTACACCATTGATTTATTATGTTTAGGGTTGGGTACCATTAAATGATTAAATAAAAAAAATAATGGTATCAAAAAAAGAAATGGTACTGAAAACTGTTTTCCTTTAAAGCAAGTTTTAATGTCTGGTGGGTCCTGAGACTGTACAAAGTTAATTTCGTTGTTTCAGCTTGGATAAATGATTTTTTTTTTTTTTTTTAAGAAATGAAATTGTCTTAAATAGAATAAATGACCATGATTGTTCAGTTTGTGGTTCTAGATGACCTATAAGTTTAGGTATCAAACAAAATATTGTTGAAATACTATAATCTTTAAGAATGTATCATTCCTACTGATGCCTGCGGAGGGTGTTCCTCCTTGATAACATTGTGATTATCTTGTACAGGGAGGAAAAGGCCTGTGCCGGGGCCCCCTGGTCCACCTGGCCCCCCTGGCCCTCAAGGGCCACCGGGCATCCCTGGAATCCCCGGGTTTCCAGGAAGTAACGTGATGGGGCCTGCAGGACCTCCTGGACCTCCAGGGCCTCAGGGGCCACCGGGCGCTCAAGGCCCTGCAGGTATGTAGATGAAAATAGAAATGACACCATCACAGTACTGAGATAGCCAAAACTCTTCACAAGCCAGAGAAGTTAAAACACCCACAAGCTCCGAGATTTGTTCTTAGATTACAGTACATGGAGACACATTCCCACACTACAGAGGGGCTCTCAAGTTGTCAAAATCAATGAACTCATTGCTGTACCACAGAGACCTTCTTATGCAGATGTCAAACAGTGTGGGATCACAGTGATCCATGTTCCAACTATTTCACTGTTTGTTTTGTTTAATCATGTCATTTCAGCTGTGCTGATGTGTGTCTTTTTATTTCTACAGGGGTTCCAGAGAGGTCAAAAACAAAAGAGTTCCAGGTACTTTTGTTCAACCGCAATTACATTTTAACCTTCACAATTTGTAGGTAGTTTATTTTGCGATTGTTGTCTTTCAGCCTGCAGTGGTCCACTTGCAAGGGCAGGAAACGACAATTCAAGTGAGAGAAGGTGAGTCTCTTAGATGTAATTACTATTAAATAAATCCACTTTTTACTCCTGATGACCATTGACAAGAACATGATGCTGCGCAATTGACCTTTTGTAAAAGCCCGCCCCCAAAGGATCATTGTCCAATCATACATGTGAACCAGGCTCAACCAGCTACGGTTGGTGAAGTGATGTTGTTTTTGTGTGTGTGTGTCTCCAATCCCACTCACTATGGAGAAAATCTTAAGTCATCGCACAAATATGTAGATTGTACAGTAAGATTTCAAATCAAACGGTTATACAACCAAAGACGACATCATCACCCATGCAACAGACATCAGTCAGTGTCTGATATTCCTGGAACGCTAGTTGCAGAGTGAGCATCTTTTCGCTCCCGCAATGATCTATGTCAAGTCTTGTGTCTTCAGCAAAATACAGCACCTGCATATTACCAGAGGCACAAGCAACAGAGCCCAGGTGTGAACAGCATTTGTCTTTCTCAGAACTTTTCATTAGAAATAAATACCACTGGGGAACCACATTCGCGTCAACTAAACGCATGTCGTTTCGAGCCTGAAACTCAATAGCTACGGCAAACTTTGTCTTCAATACGATTCAGTCTTGAAGCATTACATAGTGGAAACCAGAACAGCTCACAATTTCACATTCCCCACATCTGGCAATGTGACATATAAGAATCATATAGCCACCAAGTTGACAGCCTTTACACTGTTCACAACCTACAACTTTAGAACTCACAGAAAACGCTCCGAGACCACCTGTTTACCCTGATCTGGGACTGGGTCTTCAGATTGGCCCTGAGTGTGTTTATATAGAGGTGCATCAATCAGGATTTTTTAGGCCGATCACCGATCATAAAGATTTTGATCGACCGATACCGATCACCGATCAAATATTGTGCCCAAATTAAGAATGTAATGTAGGTCTAAATAGGCCTATCGTTGAACTAAAACTATCTACACTTGTACACGGGCCAAAGCACAGAAACTGCTTTTTTTCTTTACAATAAACAAGCAGCTGTCTGCTTCGAGGCGTAACTGGCTCAGCTAGGTAAAGGTGCAGTATCTGAGATACTGCAGGACTCTCAGTACTACCACTCAGTCAGTAACTCATCTTCCTCCAACATTTCTGCGAACATGGCATGCACAGTCCCAACACGGGATGTTTTTGCCTGTGGCTCTCACGCACTTGCTGCTGAGTGTGTCCGTGTCGACTCGGGTTGGGCTTGGAGGAGGTCAGATAAGACTTTACGGATTTGTGTATGTGCTGTATTTATTATTTTGACTAATGCTGCTTGTGTTGTGATGTGTAACGTGTTTTACCTGAGAGTTAGCCTGACACGCCAGTCTGTCATAAATTCATGGAAGTCATTTCAAGTGATTTTATTAACAGAGTTGCCAAGATAGAACAGCGGACATTAGGCATCAATGTAACAACCTGCGACTGCCATAAAGTATAGCATCTGCAGTAAACAGTCTGAGCGTCTCCTAGTGGGGCATGTATAAACATTCAAATCACATCACAAAGCAGGCGTGCTCCTGTGCATGAATCCTTCGTGGAATATGATCGGTCTATTTCATCGGGTCATTTACCGATCATGCAAAAGCCGTGATCGGCCGATCAGATCGGTGCACCTCTAAATTCAGTGACCCATCGCCACTCTGCTTTAATTCAAACTAAATTGTGCCAATGTGAAAACTATCAAATGTTGCTCTGTGCTATTGGTATGAGCTGTATGTGAATTGTAACCCTGATTTTGTTGCATATATCCAGATCTCTCTGAAGGCATTCTCAGAAACTGGAAGATGGTGTCCATCCATCACCGCGTGTTCAAAATGCACTCCCGCTCTGGAGAGCTGGAGGTGCTGCTGGATGGTGTCTACTTCATTTATAGTCAGGTAGAAGTGAGTACGGTATTTGACGTAACTCTTCAAGTCTTTAGTTGAAGGCTAAATGAACAGCTCTTAAGCAGAAGATAAAGTCTTATTGCTTATTGCTCATGCATGTCATGTATTCTCAAACAAATATCCAAACCTAGGCCCTCTGCAACTCATTATGGACAATTTTGTTACAAAGCTTTAAACCAGCTGTTACTATTGAAACGTGAAAGTAATTTCTTTTTTCTGTTTAGGTTTACTACCTCAACTTCACAGACATTGCCAGCTACGAGGTGATGGTGGACTCTAACCCCTTTCTGCGTTGCACCTGCAGCATTGAGACAGGCCAGCGCAAGTTCAACACCTGCTACACGGCCGGTGTGAGCCTACTACGCGCTGGTCAGAGAATATCGATACGCATTGTCTATGAGGACACACTCATCAGTATGACCAACCACACAACATTCCTGGGAAGTGTCAGATTGGGAGAGGCGCCATCTTCTGGACATAACTGATAACACACCCAAAGACTGAAAGACCCTCTGACTTCATCATGGATTTGATGAATTGATTAAACTGTTGAAAAGCAACTTCTAGCTCAAGTCTTGGCCCATGTGACTCTATAATTAAGATTATTTAAATCCGCCAAGTTAATCAAGTTGAAAATGCCCTTGGGTGACTTTTCAAAGCTCTATTTAAGAGGACATCACAGACTGTTATGTCTCCCTTGGCATTTATTAAGGAAGAGAAAGGCTTTGATGAGCCACATGTCTCCTTACTCATCACACAAGTGATTCTATTTATAGTCATTGTTTCTGTCAAAACAGCATTTCTTCATAACAAGGAAAGAAACCGCTGATAAATGAAAACATACTTCAGTGTGCTGTTGATCTCCAAAAATACTTAATCAGATGATTTGTACTAGGTATCTGGACCTAAGTGACGTCTTTCATATGTGTTTGTGGGATACAAATGTTTTAGAATACAGTTCTACAGTTATTTAAATCAAATGAATAGTTTAGTTAATGAGAATTAACAAAGCAACAGCACTATGCATTTTGCACACGTTTGCACTAAAAACATCCCTGCAGATTAGTGATATGTTTGTTACAGTGCTATTTACTGAATGAATTAATAAATTAATTCATGCAGAGAAATATTGTTGTTTATACACCTTTTGTATATATTGTATATAAAATGGGATATACTTTTGTAAATTGAATTAAAATATTTCCTGTCCTGTCTAACTTCTGTCTGACTTTTGTGTAGATTTTTAAGCATTAAATTCAAATGATGATATTAACCTCTGCACTGTAGAAGATGCTGGTAACGGCTCCACATGAGAGAAACTTGAAACCATTTTGGATTTATACTTCTGAATATTTGAGTGAGATGTTCACACTGCATAGTTGAATTCCCTTTTTGTACA
This sequence comes from Lesueurigobius sanzi, assembly GCA_900303255.1. Classification (NCBI taxonomy): domain Eukaryota; kingdom Metazoa; phylum Chordata; class Actinopteri; order Gobiiformes; family Gobiidae; genus Lesueurigobius; species Lesueurigobius sanzi. Next base: position 10,031 of record OMNZ01022192.1, on the reverse strand, counting down.
ATCTCCAATGGGGCACTTCTACTATTAAATCACTTTCCAGTGAAGTTCATGGAAGGTTGCCAAGGGAGGTAGAACATTACTGATTGCTTGAGATGGAGTCATCTTGGATATAGTACGAGTGAGATTTATGCCATTACTGAGTATTTGGATAGTACAGCAAAACCATTTCTGCTCATTGCTTTATTTTCTCTAAGGAATTAAACCCCAGTGCTTTCCAAGAGGTTCAGGAGGATTCCTCTCGATAGAAGGAGCAGCTGCAGAGGTGGACTGGTTCTGAAAGTGTCTATTAGCCTCGATTCATTGCATCCATGAGGTTAAAAAAAACTAAAATATTGGCTATACATCAGTGCTTTGTGTCGCTAGTTTATTTTTATAGTAAAGGTACAGTCAAAAAGACTGGAAAACTTTACACAGTACATGATTTCTGAGGTAAACAGTAATTTTACTAATATAAATTGTAATGTTGATTTGTTAGCAAAAACATTGGTATGTTAAAGATATTTGTCTTTGGATCTCAGGGAAATTACAATCACAAACAATCAGAAAGCAGAATGAGCCTCACACTTTGCGTTGCCAAGTCTGTAGTTATAAGGTCCACTTGAACATTTGAAGCTGAAATCAAGTCAGCAAATGTTAAGGCCTTGGCTGTAATGCTGCAGAAACCAATACAATTTCAAAATGAGTGTAACTTTCCTATTCCCAAAAGAAAAATAACTATGATCATGGACCATTTCTGAATAACAAGGAAATACAATTTCAACAAAGGAAAATATAGTTGTTGTCCAAGTTGACTGTTATACTTTGGTGTTTGGACAAGTGATGTGTCACTCTCATCCACGCATATCTAAACTGATAGACGTAGCTCTGATTTGTTCCATCTATTGGACGAATGTTGCGGATGTGACAGGTTTTATTGGAGACCTCATCACACAGATGAGAACTATGTTATACAAGTTTCATGGAGCTGCATTGACAGAATCAGAATCAGCTGTAAGGTGAATGCAGTAAATGCCAGATGTGAATCCTGTCAATGTTATTCTTGAGGCCTTGTCACTGACATTTTGTGTTTATTTTTTTTCTCCCTTTTTTTAGGGGGATTGAAGGAATCCAAAACCTGGGGCAGCAGTGCGTCAATGGTACATTTCTATCCCAAACAGATGATGGCGTGTTTATATACAACTTGAGGAAGCTGTATATGAACAGATTACTGACTTTCTCCTGTCTTACAATGCTTTTGATACTTTCTGGTCAGGCTTTAGGTCCCACCACAGCACTGAGACAGCCCGATGAAGGTGGTGACCTCTGCCAAACACCAAGGCTCTCTAAAGTGGTTCAAGCTCTATCTCATCAGTTCTATCTAAGACAGGATGTACTTTGTTGAAATAGGTAATTGTGTCTAGGACAAAATAGCCGTGACCTGTGAGACTCCCTAGGGGTCGATCCTGGGACCCCCCATTCAATCTATACATGTGTCACCTGGTGCCATTACAGAATGGCAGAGTAAAACCAGTATGGATTACATTAGGCTGTTTTTTGGCCTAAGTCTGAATTTCAGTGAGTCTGCCACATTTGAGCCACACTAGAACCAGATTTACGCATTCCATTCGAAAACCAGACCTGAGCCCAGTAGGACTTGCATTTGGAATAGTTTTGGTTGAGCAGTGGCATTGTTTGCACTCAGTTGCCACTGTTACACACTTAAGCCAGACATGACCCATGATCATTTAAGCATCTGACCCAGATCTACCCAGATCTTTGGTTTACATTAGGCTACATTTTGTTTATTAATGTATTAATCACTGCGGGGGGGTTAATACACTGCTAGATCATAATATTGGCCAATTTTTAATAGTGTTTGTATTTCTATTAATATGTGTAATGGCTATTTTTATATTTTGTATATAAATAAAAAACAACGTCGGACACTTAACCACTGAGTGCAGCTGAAGACTAAGAATCTTTGCCTACGATGTAAGTAAATACAATTAGATTTTTCTTTTCACAGATCACCTTTCACCTTATGACATTTTATTATTCAGCAAGAAGGGTGGCTGATGTTTACAACTGAGAAATAGAATGAAAAAGTAAACAAAATCAAAGCCACAAGAGATTTCTTTGGGGGACTTTGCCTTTATTTAACCAAAGGGACCTGTAGGGCCCAACTTAAGTTAGTTATAAGATTGGTCCAAACAGGACCCATTGAGATTGTAATCTCTTTTTGTCAAAAACACACACAAATAACCAATTTCATAAAATAGGCTGGTAATTGTACAATACAATAGATAGTAGTGTTTCTGTGGACAACTTCTATTGGTAGGCCAATAGGCCAAGGTTGTGGAACTGTGGGTCTTGTCCTCGTGGGTGTTCTCATCCTTCCAAACTCGGTACTCAATGACCTGGGGGAGGCTGGGAGCTTGAGGGTTCTGTGAAATATCTCAATGACCGCATGGGCACCACTGATGCCTTCACAATCCTTCTGATGCCTTCTCCAGCTCCTCTTAGAGCCTTGGTATTTCTCTAGTTTCTCATGTTCCTTTTTCCCACTTTGACCTTGTGGTTTCCAGGTCATACTCTAGATCAGTGGAGCCCAAAGTATTTTCCATGGAGGGCCAAAATGGAAACGTATTAGCGGGCAAAGGTGTCAAATGCAACACTGTTTTGTGTGTAGAAAAACCAAACGCTATGATTAAATATCCTTTAGGCCTAATTCGCCTAGTGTGTTATCTGATCACTGGCATGGTGTGGCTGTTCTGCTTTGCTCAGAATGTTTATAATGAGGCTTAAAATGAAAGTCCACGTAAGTATATGGCTGATAACATGTGATTCTTGATTGTGTCACTTCAAATTAATGGCAACATTGTAGCCTATTGGTTTGTAGAAACATAATGTTGTTTGAAGAGACATACAGCCAGGCCCAGGAGGGATTCTTTTTCTTCCACAATAGCCGATAACACCATTCAATCCAATTCAAGTGACCACCAACCATCCATCCACTGTTAACCAATTCATGTTACCAAATCATGTTAGCATAGCGGTAGCTAATCATCATGGCCTAGACTAGACCAGGTGGTGACGGTGATCGAGACTAGAATAAAATCTCTTCATTTGTGAAGCAGAAATGAAGGTAAGGAAGGACACCACACACTACAGGAGAACAATTCAATCAAATGCGCCATGTTAAAGAGGGTGTTTCCAATGGTCTGCGTTCCATTTGTCCTCGGAAGTCGGGATTTCCGAATTCCAAGTGGGAAGTCTAACTGGAACGCCCCCCCGAAGCCGTATTTCCCACTGGGAAAGTCGGACGATTCTCCCAAGCCCGAGTTGAATTTCCAACATGGCCGCTGCCAGCGTGAACCGTCAGTAGAAGCTCTTGAAATGTCCATTTACAGCACTACAGACTATTTTTGCGGCACTACATGAGCCACAAACATTGTACGATGACTCAAATATATGTGAAAATCCTGCTGTAGTGAAATTTGCATTGTACATGTGTTATGTGCAAACTACAACAGACCCTGTGCTAACAAATGCTAAAAACAGTAGCCTTCATTCATTGGTGACAAACTCCGACTTTGTAACTGGAACGTCCTCAACTGGGATGTGACGTCATTCCGAGCTACGACTTCCAACTTCCGAGGTAAATGGAACGCAGCATAATACAAGGTCTGAGAGTTTGTTAATCATCAAAGCCATCGGCTAAACAAGAAGCAGTAGCACTGCACGTGTTTTCATCAAGGCGCAGTGATCCTGGTCCATAAAGAGGCTGGATTTAATGCCTCCGTAACGGTGTAAGTATTTACATGTTGAGTAATGATCGTCTAACAATGAGTCTACTAAGAAGTATTGATATTTCTGACAGTCTTAAAGACTAATTTGTTGTAGTTAGCGGTGACGCTCACATCCGGGCACATCCACACCTGCGCAGGCCATGGGGGTTCAGCTGCAAAATCATCAGGGTCTGTCCTGCTTCAAAATCTCCCAAAAAGTGCAGCTGACCTATAAATTATTTTTACTGGAAAATGCCCGTAATGTTCTGAACAGCCAGTTGGACAACTTGACAAACAAGGTATGTTTTTTCATGTACTTGCTATCGATTGAAATTGTAAGCTAAGGCGTGATGCTACATGTGTTAGCCATTAGAGTGCTGCTTATTGTCTAATTAAACATAATACGAAAACTTACAGCACATTATTTTGCTTTTTGTCTTAATAATACTACAAAGTCATGATCGTAGTAACTAGAATAGCCAATTATGTGCCACATAATAGCATGCCCCCCAAAAAATTATAACATTGGCTGAGACTTGTGAGATGTAGATGATTGGACGAAAAGCCAGCATAGAAGCATTTTAAGTGCTGTTTTAGACCCAAAACCCAGAAAGGCCCAGATATTGTAGTTTTTATGGAATTGTGTTAAGGAATGTAGATGTGACACTTGAAGTAATACAGTTCACGTTATAAAAAGCTGTGCAGTAGGGCTGAAACAACTAATCGATTAATCGTCAACTAATCGATTATTGAAATAGTTGTCAACTATTTTAGTAATTGATTAATCGTTTTTGGGATATACAGACTCAGACAGAGTAAGAATTACATCAAAATTGTGGATTTTTTGGGAAAAAACTATGTTGACTCTGAAGTCATTGGTTCTAGAAGTTTTTATTGCAAATATTTTTGCTCTGATTGTTCCAAATCTTGGATCATAATCTAATCCGAGCAGAAAGAGGACTCTCTCGCTCTCACTTTTACAATCCCAGAGTGAATTTTAAAGGTTCTTAGCTTTCAAATGAGGAATGACATGTGGAACTTGTACAAAGAGCATCCTACAAACATTAGCTTTAACTTTACTCCATCAAGACGTCCTCAAACGGTGTCACTTTAGCTTCATGTGCAAAAAGCTTTTAACAATTACACTTTCCATGCTCCTTTTTGCGCCAACCGATTAATCGATTAATCGTAAAAATAATCGGCCGATTAATCGATTACCTAAATAATCGTTAGTGACAGCCCTACTGTGCAGAACAACCAAAAGAGGGACCATAACCATAGATTTTATTATTGAAAAGTGACATTGTTTGTTTGCATCTGTCTATGTAGGCCTACGGAGAGTTCCACACATTCATAAATTCATCGCTCCCGACTTGTGCTTTCATGGAACTTTCAGAAAGTTTGGATGCTAAATGTAATGCCATTGATCAGTTATCAGATGTGCTCAAAAACTTGAAATTTGGTAAGTGAAGGGTTACAGCCAAGCACTGACTACTGCTGTTGTTTATTGTTGTTGTGTTTGTTGTTGTTATAAATATTGTCACTGTTTCGCAGCAACACTCCGGGAAGTTGACGAGCAGGATGCCAGATCTCCCCAAAATAAACCAACGGAGGAGAGAAGCAAATCCAAGTTTGGACCGATGCTGCAGAACATGTTTACGATGAGCTCCATTGGCAAAGCTGTTAAGGTGCTTCGGGCCAGTCTGCACTTTCAGCATTTGAAGCGTTTGGTCGTTCCTCAAAAATGTACCCATAAGGATGATAAAGTAAACCTTAGTAAGACCATAACATCAGATGTCCAGGCGAAGGATGCCACTTGCAATGCCTCATCCAGCCACAACAGCACTGGGGAAGATACAGCAGTTTTTGGCAAAACAGAGCAAAATAATTTGAAACAATGCTCATCTCTGGAGGAAATCCTGCCTCTTGCTGCTAGTGACATTATCAAAACAAATGCTCACAAGCTATTACTTCCACCAATTCCAGTTATACATAAAGAAATCGGCTCCAATAGACCTTACCTGGGTGTCCCATTGACGAAATGGGGACGTGAAGATGATATCGAGGTACAGCATCAAAAACAAACTACCTCTCAGCTTCTGCACTTCCTCAAAATAAAGGCTAAAAACACAGGTGTGCTTAATGCCACTGTTATGGAGTGGCACAGCAGTTTCTACGGGTTGCCACCACCACCAGCACAATATGCCGCCAAAAACATTGCAAAACTAGCATACCAGTTCAAACAAGATGCTGCATGGCCTTCTGGTATGCTTACCGAAGCCCACCCGCCACTTTTCAAAGTAAAACGAGTCGACTCCAGCGGCTCTCGGACCTATACCTGTGTAATTGCGACGAAGACTGAACTGTGGGACATAGGGGACATAGTTATAAAGCTCGAATCTGAAAGTGGCTCAGTGTCCAGTGATGAAACTGCACAGCCGATACCCTCTGGTGAGACACTGAAGTGGATAGATGCTACTGTGCAGAAAAAGGAGGTCATTAGTACAAAGATGCACGTAGAGAATGCCATTACCATTCCAGAGTTTCAAAATAAAAGATTTGAAGAGATGGAAGTTGTGGTGTCTCACATTGTCAACCCTGGCAACTTCTACATCCAACACATCGATGCAAATGAAAAACTGCAGCCACTTTTCTCAGAGTAAGTCTTGTTATACTTCGTACTACATTCTTTGAATTTTAGGCTTTTAATAATGTAGATGTGTGTTGTTGTTTTCTTTTTACCTCCTCTAGCGCCTGGAAAGAAAATGGTTCATTTGCAGAACAAAACTGTATTCCAGACATTGGCACTAAAGTTGTGGGCTGGTTTCCCCAACAGAAGCAATGGTGTAGGTCTCAGGTCACCAAGATATGTGGAGTAAGTGAAGGTAGGCGCTTGTGAAGTGAAGTTTAACAGTTGTGCCTCTAGATGGTGGTGTTTCTTTACTTGTGTGGAGTAATCAGCCTTGCATTGGCTTTTTGATGTTAGATGATCTCAACAACAGTACGAAGGAGATGTCCATTCGCCTGGAGGTGAAGAGGCTGGACTATGGGGATTCCTCCTGTCTGTCTTTGTCAAACATAAAAGAGCTGACTTCTGAAATAGCTGCCCTGCCACTCCAGGCTGTACAAGTGTCTTTAGCACATGTAAGTGTCAAGTCATTGTTGAGATCTTAAGGAATGGACAAAAAAGAAATGTCATGAAACTATATATATATTATGTCTTTAAATGCCTACTTTAGGTAGAAAACTTCTATATACAAAAACAAAATGAACCAAATGGCATTTATGGATATGTTTAAAGCACAGTTTAACTGCATTATTGGAATTTGTCCACATTTAATGTGAAATTGTCTCATTTCTAATTGGCGACTAAAACAAGTAAATTAAATGCATTATCTATGTTCATGCTAGTTTGTTGAATCCCCTTCAGGTGTCGCCTGTGAATGGAAGAGACTGGTCTGATGAAGCCGTGGGCTGGTTCAGACACATGGTGCACAAAAGGACACTTTATGCCAGACTTTACCCAGAGGGCCACAGGATCCTTGTGGACCTCTTCCTCGAAAAAGGAAAGATCCAAGCCATGAGGTAATTGACAAATTAAACGCATTTCAGTATATACTTGACCTACAATAATGTTGGTCAAAAGTCACAAGAAGGCAAGCGGCAACAAAGCACAGATACAAAACAGTAATTTGTTTTTCACTTCATATTGAAGCCTGTAAGACTGTGCATCACCAGCTGTAGACCACGGAGTATTTGATAGATAACTTGGTCATTATTATTACTATCCACTTGCCACTCTACAGATTTGCAATGTTAAGTAAAACATGGCAAATAAGTTTTGTATGTCTAATCTGTAGGAGAGGTGCATCCCTGTCTCTAAGACTGACCCAGAATGGACATTCGAAACATGCCAAACTGAAGAATGGCGTTGGTAAGTAAATCTAAATATAGATGGCCACATTTAAACTGTCTCTCTGAAGATATTGTGGTGTTCCTTACAGGGACTATTCAACTCAAAATGAAGAAAAAAGACTTGGAATACTTGGAATGGGAAAAATACCTAATGTCATGTTATACTCAAAATAACTTGCACAGGGCAGTATTGTAACCACAGTAATTGTAGTGCACACGTAAGCGCATTGTCAACCCAATGGTATTCCAACTAAATCATTTGATCTAATGTTTTTGAAAAAAAGAAAGTCATTACTTACCAAAACTACGATATATGGCTGGTATGAATCGGACAAGCTAATTGGCCAAATCCTTTATTCCAAACAATCCAGATGAGATTAATTTATTCTTCTGCTCGGAGTACATTTTTAAGATGACCAGGGGTTTCATTATTTTGATAGAGACCTTTTGGACTCCTTGCTAGAGCTTTTGCGTTGCTTGTCTCATTGGTTTGCTCCTTGATTGAATTGATAAGACACACACCCACAGACTTCTGGCAGATACAGCAAGGGCTGTTTAATGAAGAACATACAATGACCTATTTACCATATCAGTCGGTATAGGCTGACGGTCAAATCTGTTAAGGTTTGTAACATCATTCGCATTGCTTTTGTTTTGCACAGGACTGTTTTGTTTTGATGGAGGTTTTTTATTCTCCATAGAAGTCGAGATACCCACAAAAATATATTGTACAGCATTAAGTACAATATATTTACATTAATGTTCTTCCAAAACAATGTCAAGATTGCAATTCAGTATGGAGACAAATCCAGCTCACTTTTACTTAAAAATAATAATAATAAACAGAAGGGAATTAACCTTTTATTGTGGGTTGCAGGCTTTAACGGAAAGAATATTTATTTTATCTTTTTAAATTGGGAGAAGTACAATCGATCTCAATTTTCAACTTGATCTGATGTTTTCATATTCAGAACACACATTGTTCATGAGGTGCACATTTCAAAATTAGCGTAATCTTTAACAACTAATTGATGCTTTCCATTCAATTTAGTTTACTTCCACGGGCCATAGATCTTGATTACCATAGCTCTGCCAGAGATTTGAATCACAATTTGATAAAAGTCTGGTTTAAACACCTCTGCACAGTGCTATCTATACAAAAGGAGACACTTTGTATGTTATAACATTGATCAAAATGTTGATGCTGTTCCGAGATTATATTGACTAATATGTGCACAAAAGTTGGACAAATATGAAGGCGCTACATTTTTAAGTACAATTAATGGCTAATTCTATGTAAGTAATAGGTTTGAAATCCGGTATTATCCACTTTAATATGTTTTAAATTCTGTCACCTGCTTACAGTTCTTTGTTTCTTTTAGTTATGCTGAGCGAGCGTATGCGCACATTTGGTCTTAAGCTTGGTTTGATCTGTGTGATTTAAGATAAGTTCATTTGTTTGTAATTATTTTGTTGTAATAAAGATAACCATCTTGTTCCACATCATGCCCTTTGGAGTGTAGACTGGGTTATGTCCGATAGCATGAATATAAATGAGATGCTTTCCGTCGAAGGAAATTGCAGGCCACCCAACACTTCCTACATGTGTCATAAGTGACGCAGAACAGCTCACGGCACATTGCGCTGCTGTAGGTCACCTGACAAGCCATGACAAAGCGGCATTGTGCCGGCATGAGAAACCAGCTTTAATGTCTAAGTGAAATGGACTTGTGCCTGGGCTTTCTACAGTGATATCATGCCATGTAAAAGCTTACGCACATTTACAACACGAATTGCGGTTACATGAGGATTGTACAGCTCTGGGAGATTTTAAGGAACCAAATGTTATCAGTGTAATCTATTGACATAAAAAGATATGCAGTCCAAACAGCTAAGCTATTAGCTATGCACAAAGTCGGTGAAACATTTTGAAAACTGGGTAGATAGCAGGACAACACGGGTGAGCAAGAAGCACAGACTCAAGTTCTGAATTTCTTTAACCTCTTAAGCCCTAGAGTCCCCATTTTTGGGGACTTGCCACTTTTAGAGACAATCCTTGTTTATTTTAATCTATTTTTAAGAAAACTTTTAAAAAGTGTATTTTTTTTTCTTGGAAAAACTGTATTTTATGACCAAATATATAAATAGGATCCAACATTTTCAATTACAAATTTGAATTTTTTGGGCCAAAAGGTGCCAAATTGTGCCCTATTTATTATAATGGGATTCCGCCTAGACTATTTTAAATCGAAACCTCAATAACTTTTCAATTATTTATTGTTACAGAGATAAACAGTTGGTAAAAAGTCAATAATTAGCTGTAGTTACTATTTATGTTTATTTGCTTCT
>OMNZ01022180.1:10793-18496 GCA_900303255.1 Lesueurigobius sanzi | reverse complement strand
TACCTGAACTGGAATTTCATAAGATATAATTTCTTGTTTAAAGATTTTGCATGATCTAGTATTAAGATAAAAGGAAAAATATAAGTATCAAACCAAAACAGACCCAACTCTATGCTTGTATTTAGATCTGCTGTTCCAATTTCAAGTTATATTTACTAAGCATTTTTTTCTTATTTTAGTCAAGACCAAAAATAAGTGAATATTTCTTTGTTTTAAGAAAATAGTTCTAAATGTTACTGCTTGAAAAAAGACAACATTGCTTGTTTTTAGTCTAAAAATGCTAGTTTCAAGATTGCTGAGGGTGATATGGGGCTAGTATTATTTTCTTATTTTTGAAAATCTTACCAAGTAAAATTTTCTTGTTCTGTTGGCAGATAATTTTGCTTGTTTTAAGTATTATTTTTCTTATTTTAGTATTTTTTTTTTTCTTATTTTTTTAAGTGGACTTTTTGCAGTGTACTGGGCTACACAGCTTAAAGAGCCACTCACTGTATTCTAGTTGTACGGAAAGGCGTCATAAAACACAATGGGTATGGAGATGAAATTATAATTGCAAAGCTACTTTTTCATTAGCTGAACAGCCTAGTTAAGAGGGGCCAAACAATTATGAATGAAAGCTAGCACTGTTCTGCATATTACTTACCGTGATGGTTTGGTTGTATTTTTATTATATTGCATGCCAATTGCAATGTATTTAAGACTGTATGTATCAAGGGGAATTAAATTAACAACACTCACGGTAACACAGTTGATGGATATTGCTGCGTGATTTACCACACAGCTAATAAGATTAAGAAGAAGGGAAAAAAAGCACATAGACACAAACCAGACATCAATAACCAAGGCACCTGGTTAAACTCTATTGAATTAAACAGTTCATTCACAATTCTAGACCAGATTCCAGCATCATGTGGTTTTATAAGTGTCAGATAGTTTAAGATGCAAAAATATGGAAAAAATAATCTGTTTATGAAGTATTCCGACCCGATGACACAGTTTCCTATCCATTGCTCTGAATCATTATGTTGTGCGCTTTAGGAACATGGACAAAAGTTTAGGTCTTTAGGCCGATTCATTCATTCAGGTACAGTCCTCATTTAAGATGTTAGATAGATGTTTTGACGAGACTTGCTGATTATTTCATTACCAACCATGAAAGCAAGAGTAAATTAATAATAATAATAATACATGCAACTTATATAGCGCTTTTAGAGGACACAAAGACGCTTTACAGACAGGAAACAAAATAAAAGACAAACAAAAGGGGCCAGGGGGTAAAACAAGAGAGGTTATGGATTGTATGCCTTGTTGAACAGGTGGGTTTTAAGCAGGTTTTTGAAAGTGAGGAGTGAGTCCGAGTTTCTGACGTTTATGGGGAGTGAGTGAGGGAAATTAAATTGTTACTTGTGTCCAAACTCCTTCCTAACGTTTCAAACACATTTGTAACATCCCAATTCTTCACAGAGATGAGTTCATACGCACTTTTCACAACTAGCAGGGTCACTTTTCAGCATCACTGTGCTAGAAAACGAGCCTGAAAGCTCATGAAATGGTTAAAAATGATATATGCTCATTACAATATACTAAAGGAGGACAAGACCAATTTAATTCCACTAGTGCCTTTTTAAAACACTCAAACATATTGAACTATCAGACTTCAACATAATAACATGGGGCTAATTGTTAGGATATGGTCACTTCCGGAACCAATAATAGACTGTAATTCAAAACTTGCCTTTCCTTCGTGAATTTCTGCCACATTTAACCAATCTAAAGATTCTGTTCGGACCAAAAGAGACGAGCTCTCAGTAGAAGTGGCACTTGTCCAGCTGGGAGATTACACTAATATGTCGTTAGTAGGCAAATGTACCAGTGACCCGCTCATCCCTATTCAAAGTGACCTGAGCCCAGTCTCCAATTATGACTCCCACATAGACAATGGCACACACCGCTCCACGTTCCTTCCCTCAAGCAGGATTTAGAAACAAAAAAGGGCCTAATCGCTGGGTTTGTGCTCTTCCTGGCTTTACATCTGATTCCACATCTGCACTCTTTGTGTTTTAGCTGTCCTCTTCCTGTAAAGGCAATCACTCTAATTCAATTGAGCTCGCGGAATGATGCAAGTGAAAGCAACTCAAAAGCCTAATTTCAGCCGCCAGATAAAATAAGCCCCTATGATTAGGCTTGAGCAATTCGGAGCCGTTCCCATCCACTATGTCCGGTGCTGTTCAAGAGCGGCAAGAGTTTCGGTGTGTAGTCGTACTCGTTTTCATTTAGACGTGAACTTAATCAGCCAAAAATGTTGAGACTTGCTTCTATGAAATCCTGGAGCATTTCAGGAGGTAGTACTGTTATCAAAAGAGCAAACTAGCTAGTTTTAGTTGATTATTTTCCATCAGCTGTCACTGTTTTGAAGCTTAACAGATTGGGGTCCATGAACAAAGACGCTTGAGTCCAAAGCAGTTTTGTATAAGGGTGTATGAGTTACCAAAGAAGAGGCAGATGGACACCTTAAAGACCTCATTCTCAACCATTTTAGAACTTTACCAGACGTAAAACTTTCTTCTTTAACTACTTCCATTTGCAAAATCCTATTTCTCGTCAATAGAGAGTGTTTCTTCTTCAAATATACTGGGATATTTTTTTCATATTATATCCTTTTGTTATACAGTGGCTGTGAACATCCGTATTGTGCATCCTGCCATTCAATACATCTCAGTTTTGTTCTGTTTGTATTTTGTGTACGAAATTCAGGATAACTTTTTGTCCTCTCAGAGTTCAGCTCCTGTGTGTCAGTTCTCATTATGAACACAGCCTTCACTCTGCCATCCCTCTATCCTCCCATCTTTACTTTTTTATTTTCTCCGACCCCCCCTGACACTCGCCCTCCCCTGCATATGTTTCTGTGGATGGTGACCTCAGCAGATCTTGGCTAATGTTAGCTCAGCCACCTCCTCCCTTTTACAGCCGCTGATGATGAGGAAACCTCCGCTGCGACACTGAAGACTTCTGCAGACTTATATGAACAGACTGGCTCAAACGCCTCAGTGGCGCAGCCCGCGGGACCCGGCCAACACAGACTGATAGACAGTTGTCTCCAAAACTCACAGAGACGAGTTGTGTTTGAGCTTCTTTCGCTTCATTGCTCAGCCCTTATGCTCCTGTCTGCTACTGCTGTGTTTTGAGAATAACGGCAATGGACTGTGGCATAAATGTTATTGTGAATCCGGCAATTTGGAGGGGCCCGGCTCTGTGGGACGCACGGAGAACGCTCTATGTGGCATGAGATGCAATGAGATGTGCCCCTGCATCCCACATTTTCTACTTTGTCATTCTGCAGATTCCCTGAGTCATACTGACCTTCTTCATCTCCTCTTCTGAGCACAGCATTTAAACGTATGATAATTATGAATTGGTTTGTTTAGCTGGTACAGATTTTCAGAAGGTAGTCATCTGGATATGGCCATGTGGTCTCTCTTTGTTTGACCCATAGAACACATAAACAATGGAGGTACAATTGGCTCGTCCTCCGTGACGCCAGTTAGCATACGGGGACGGGCTCCAGAATGGAGTGTGGATCAGGCCGATTCTTTCTGTCCGAGACCTGCCCTCGTCCGACAGGGCAGTGATCGAATCCGAACCAAGCCCGATAAGCATATCTTTATTAGGGCTGAAACAACTAATCGATTAATCGTCAACTAATCGATTATTGAAATAGTTGTCAACTATTTTAGTAATCGATTAATCGTTTCTGGGATATACAGACTCAGACAGAGTCAGAATTACATCAAAAATTATTTTTTTTTGTGAAAAAACTATGTTGACTCTGAAGGCATTTGTTCTAGAAGTTTTTTTTGCAAATATTTTTGCTCTGATTGTTCAAAATCTTGGATCATAATCTAATCCGAGCAGAAAGAGGACTCTCTCGCTCTCACTTTTACAATCCCAGAGTGAATTTTAGAGGTTCTTAGCTTTCAAATGAGGAATGACATGTGGAACTTGTACAAAGAGCATCCTACAAACATTAGCTTTAACTTTACTCCATTAAGACGTCCTCAAACGCTGTCACTTTAGCTTCATGTGCAAAAAGCTCTTAACAATTACACTTTCCATGCGCCAACCCATTAATCGTAAAAATAATCGGCCGATTAATCGATTACCTAAATAATCGTTAGTGACAGCCCTAATCTTAATGCCTCTCGGGCTCGGTGCCTAACACAATTAATATCACACTATTTTCAAGGCCTACTAATGAGGAAGGATATTGTTTGTGTGGAAAGGCATTCTGAACGTCAACACAGATGAGTGGAGCCTCAGCGTGCACACACAGGGTAACAAGTGTACGCCTGGCTCTTTTTAATTTTACATTTCAAACGTCTTATCGTGCTGATGTCCCAGTCTCATCCGAGTCCCGTCGGACTTTGGTGGGGTTTCCACGCTCTACTCCAGAACCCGGAAGCTCCTATCGACTTTCCACTGAAGCTTTTCCGGCCCTCTGTACCTCATTATTGGAAATAGGCTTGTGAATGTCACCCTCAGTTGCTTGTCTTACCACGCGCTACTAGGGATGTCAAGATCAACCGGTTTTATGATTAGCACTGTAATAAAAGCTCACGGTAGGTTAATCATTGAGATATGGCTAATAATAATGTATTATTTTAAAATCATTTTTCTAATTTATTTTTGACATATGATGACTAAAAACCATTAAACAAATATAAAATTGTTAATTTGCAAAAACAGATAAGTGCCATTGACAAAAATCAACATAACCTTGTAATGTTGTCTTTGTGTAGCAGTGTTTTTAATGACCACAACCATGTTAGTGAATGAGAAATATTAAGTCTCTTGTTACTGATGAAACAGATTACACTTTGATTTTCCCTTTTAGAGCACGATGACAAAAATCTAAAACTATTTACAAGCAAATTGGAACTGGAGATATCTGTTTTTGCAAATGAACTCTTTTTTGTGAACATTTAGACTGACTTGTGAATAATCGTAAAATCGCAATATTTTTCCTCACAATAATCGTGACTCAAAAATGTAAAATGATGACATCCCCACGCGCTACACCGTCCTGTTCTTCGTCTTTTAATATTTTCAACGTTGTTTAAGATATTAACAAATACAACCGGCCAATCAGGTGCCTTCTTGCGCTGCGGTTGCCATGAGAGCGTAACTCACACCCAATACCCAATATGGAACTAGCAGCCAAAAATTCAACATGGCGGCTGTTCAAAACGGCTAAAGTGCTAGCGTGAATTAGCTTCATTAGCTCGTGCTGAACGCTATGGGGAAAGCCACGCTGGCTATACCTCGGACGGGCTCAAATCTGAGTTTTCAAACCAGGGAAAACAGACATGAGAAAGGCTCTTGATGACAGGAAATGTGTGCATATGACACATTAGGACAAATCTTTTTGATCACTAAAACATATTTCACACCATTATCTTAAGGATTTTGCTAAATGTTTACCCAGTTTCCCCTGGTTTTCCATTTTTTGCAATGTTTTTTTTTTTTTTTTTCACTTATTGGACACATTGGGCACAGGAATTGACATACGTAGAGGTAAACAGTATAGCCGTTACCGTGCCGACCATATTCCACCAATGGGAAATGAGTGAGTCAGACTTTCCCTCTATCTACTGTCGGTCACATTAAAATGAACCCCTGCAAACATTGAAGGTGTATTATGTAACTTTTCATACAGTCACCGGTTCACTAAGGTTTTTTTCTTTTTTCACATAAAAAGTGGCTAATGCACCTTTAAATCCCCACTTCACTATTGAAAAACTAAATGTAGTCCACAGATATCACCCACAATTCCAAAAATAACCTAGTCATGTGAATTGTATACAGCCCAGTCCAGATGACTACTGGAGTTGGTTTGATTCAATCCAGTTTTCTTTGTGTCTGTATTTTATATGTTGATGGAAATTGTTTCTGTAAAATGTTGTGTGTTCACTCTGCAAATCGAACAAATGTGAAGGGTGGGTACTGCCTGTAGTATGTGCGGTCAATTCAAAGCCGGACTCGGTAACCTTCAGAGTCCCATTGGTTTAGGGTCCACACAGCTTGTAAATAAAAGTGTTGCTGACCTGCAGTGGTCTGGGGTCTTGAGAGCGCAGCACAACCATAAGCGTGGACTTATGTATTCCTCAAATCGTGCCGTGTCAGAGCAGCCACAATGTAGAAATATCTCGACAGTGGGAAGGGGAAGGGGAAGGGAAAGCGAGGGCAAGCCACGACACAAACATTAGAAGGATTTCACTTGTACAGTATGCGCTTATAAACTCTTTTGACGTATTAGGAGCCTGACAAAAAGACAAGCTAGTGTTTATTTCAGATGAACAGAGAATAGACAGCTTTATGGTTTTGAGTTTTGAGTCATACAAAGTGTGCCTGCTGATTGCAAAAATTTCAAATTGATATCACTCAATTTCATTTTTCCCCCTCTTCACCTGCAGTGTCTCACCTTTTTTATGTTACTATCCAAAACACAAATTTAGCAGGATTTTCCCACGGCACAAAGCAGTGAAATTGTCCACAGTGCTCAGGTGCAACGAAGAAGGCATAATAATTGCACTCTGGGCTACTGTTCAACTCCAGCTTTGGTCTGTTTTGAACGCAGAGGTCAGGAAGGGAACATGGCGCCCTAACATGAACCCACCGACTTTTACAGCCTGATTTATAATAGACACGTGCCTAAAGGGACTATACCTGATTTTTGGTTTGTTTCTTCACTTTATTTGCTTAAAAATAAAAAGCTTTGTAGTTAAATGCAAGAGGAAACCTATTTCAGTCCACTATAAAAGGCATTTGAGTAATTTGTGCATCAGCTCTCAGTGTTTCGGGGACCGTTGGGGGTACGCCAGAGCTTAGAAGGGGGTACTTGGAATCATTTCAGATACTAAATGAGATCAAATTGAGTTGTATTTTTGATTATTACATTCAACTGTGAAGAGTGAGAGTCTGAGAATATTTGGTAGCCTTTTTCCTGATAAATGGGAGTTTTAGTCATTCACGTTCTAACTAATCATCAAAATCATCACGGCAGGGGGTACTTGGAGTGTAAATAAAAGGCCCAAGGGGTACGCAAGACAAAAAAGGTTGGGAACCACTGCTCTAGAGGCCAATTTGAACTCCTGCACCTAACTTTATCCTTGTTCTAAATGCAGCAATTCATGGGATTTTTTTATTATTATTAAAATGTATTTGTTTTTACATAAACAAAAGTACACACTCTAAACAATTCATTAAAAGAGTGCGATGGGTGGTTATCCAAAACCCTCGTGGGGCTTAACACGTGGTAACCTCCAGTAAATTACATGAATACAAACATAGCTTAACGTAGTAGAACTTACATTTCAGTTGTGCAAAGACATAAAAAAAGCATTAAAAAGAGACTGCTGTGTTATAAGACATGTAGTTGATCACAAACCCGAAATAATGCACTGGGAGTTGTTATTGTTGGGATGGCAAACAATGTTTCTCAGTCATAAAGTTGTAAGAGTTTCTAGCGTGAGGTTCATTAGCACAAAATTGCTAATAAGGCTGCAGGATTTTGGAGAAATAAACCTAATTGAGATTTCTCTGACAAGCATTGTGATTTTGTTTGTTTGTGCACATTTGAAATCCCTTTAGAAGCATTCACATTGGAGAGGAGAATGAATATGAACAGCCAAACTAAAACATCATAA
>OMNZ01022180.1:3293-5793 GCA_900303255.1 Lesueurigobius sanzi | reverse complement strand
GAATAAACTCTCAGACCTTGAAAACTGAAATATCAAATTAAATGTGGCACTGTGGGAAGAGACGACTTACACATACAATAATTCCTAGGCAAGGATTCTTCAGTCTTCATCTGTACTCTGGAGTTGGAGTGTAGGATATTCCGCTCTTTATCCAGAAAACTTCGTCAGCGAATGAACCGAATTGACACATTTTTAGGTCTTTTAAGAAGACACACGTAGGAGAAGTTAAGTTAGAAGTTAGCCTATTCACACCTAATTAATGCTAGTTACCTTCCTATTGGCTTTGTTCTAAGGCTGTTCACACTTCTGTATGGTCCTGCTCTGGTCCGTGGCCCGGCTCCATTAGCATCCTCCAACTGGTTTGTTCTTTAAAGAAGTGTGTCAATTCTGCTCATTCGCTGACGAAGTTCTTCGGATAAAGAGCGAAACGTCCTACACTTCAACTACAGAGTACAGATGAAGACTGAAGAATCGCGAGTTAACTATGACATTCATGAGATTAATGGCGATTAAATATTTTTTCACTAATAACTAGCTTATTCTAAAACTAAATAAGATATACAAAATCCCCTTTGAAGAAATCTGTGTACATAAAAAGTCCACAAAGCACCAAACAAATGGACAATTTTGACCAATTTTACGCATAAAATGTTTATTTTTATATGAAACATGTATATTTTTTTTGCCATATTTATGTTCCCAGCAAAAGTTTCAAAATGGTATCAACCTTTATGCTCTCTTTTCTTTCTTTTTATTTGCATTCTTACAGCGTTTACTGGTTGGGTGATCATTGAATGATCTGTTTTAATGTGTTTTTAATCTGTAAAGCGCTTTGAGCTGCATTTTGTATGAAAAGCGCTTTATAAATACAGTTTTGATTGATTGATTGATTGACTGATCCTCCACTTTTGTTTACATTCTGTCAAAAATGTTGAAATGTTGTGTGATTACAACATCAAAGCTGTGCAGAAAACCCTACTGTAAAGAACATTTGTCTTAAGGATGCCACCAACTTTCTGTATCCCTTGTCCTCTTCCTGCCGCGGTATTCTGCTGTCCTATGAAGCACCGTGTTTATGTTGTGCTCAGTCAACACTATTTCCCTTGGCTTTCATGTCATTTGTGGATTAAAAAGCACTGATGTTTTTCTAAGCACACTCCCCACGCCTAATGCTCATGTCGACGTGTGAGCGCGACGCCGGCCTCGTGGCTGTTGATCTATTGCGGGGGATTGGAGACGTGTTTTAGCTGTTCATTAACATTATGATTCAAGCTGAGTCAGTGCCGAGAGAGAAAGAGAAAGAGAGAGAGAGACAGAGCCTGGGGACCTGCTAATGTCTCTCATAATGGCGTTTTAGCAGGAGCGCCTCTGTGTTCCCTGACAGTCAACACAATAGGCCTTTCTTTGCTCTCCTTGTACTGGCCGCCGATGGTTTGGCGATACAAGTGTAATGCGACGGCCTCATTTGTGCACCTGTCGAGGGTGTGAGTGTGGGATTTTCTTTTTTTGATGTTTGTTTAGGAGCTCGCAAACAAATGTCTCTGTTCTTATTTTCTAGTCTGCTTTTCTGTTTTGTTCACCGATGGAAGGGATGTAGCCTGGGTCGTGGAGCGCAATGAATCCAAATAATTTACAAGCCGGTTATTCATACCTTTTAAAAGCTATTTAGTCGCTTTTTCCTGTATTCCAAACAAGTATAGTCGGGCACACAGAAACATGTTATAACTTTTCAATGCCATGACTAGGGCTGAAACAACTAATCAATTAATCAACGACTAATTGTTTGTGAATATTGTACCTCTCTTTGTCCCAGATATTAGATAAATGTACAGTGTTAATGAAAATTGACAGATTCTTTGGCAAAACCTGTCTCTCAGCATCCCAGGGTGAATTCTAAAGGTTCTGAGCTTTCAGATGAGGAATGGCATGTTCACATAATATTGTGAAAATCGTACTAAGATCATTACCTTTAAGTTTACTCAAATAGCGTCAATTTAGCTTCATGTCGATAAATATATTTCCATGCACCTTTTGCAAACGATTAATCCATAAAAATATCGTCAGTTGCAGCCCTCGTCATGACTCTTTTTTTGTTATGGGTGCAATTTTTGAGAACTTTTGACCATGAAAAGTATTTTAATATGTCTTGAATCTCGATAGTCCTTCCCACCACTACGTAAATGTTATATATATAATATGAATTTCCCTCATACATTTTTATTATTATTAGAATATCAAGAGTTTAAAGGTAACTTCTGGCTTTGCATACATTTTAATTGAAAAATAAAAATACTTTTGTAACATTTTGGTTCAATTTATTTACTTGTGGGCAGGACTGTTGAGCTCAATTGCAATGTACAGCAGGGGTCTCCAACCTTTTTTACCTTGCGAGCTACTTTTGCATAACAAAAATGGCAGGGAGCTACTTATGCTTCAGAGAAACACTAGGGCTAGGGCTCCAGGACTGTCAAGATGATCAACTCAATAAAAGATGCTTTTG
>OMNZ01022167.1:0-20198 GCA_900303255.1 Lesueurigobius sanzi | reverse complement strand
GTTTCTTCTTAAAGATGAGTTCATAAGCACATTTCACAACTGGCGGGGTCACTTTTTAGAGTCATAGTCACAGAAATGCTAGAAAAGTAGCCTGTAAAAGCTTATTTCATTCCACTACTAGGAAAAATCAGGTAGTCCCTGTAACTGTGTCACGGCACACTGAATATCCTGAAAATAACACCCGATTTCAAAACACATAATGTATACTTTTAAAGATACCAATACTGTTATCTGAAACATGGAGAGGCTTCTCCGTGATCTCAACTCAACAACGACAGCAAAAAAACGAAAATCACTTCATTTATGCGATTGTTGTGCTGGCGACTTGTGTCCCTGGAATCCATGACTCAATGTGTCCATGTCCTGGCTGCCAATCACTCTTCTACAAATAGAGGAGATGCAGCCGCTGGTCTTTTACTTCTTGAGAAGGGCTTGCTGTTTGTGAAAAAGGGGGATACATCGCCATAGACATGGAGTGTTGCTATCGTCGTGGGACCAAAGAGCATTATCCCTGGGCAAGATCGCGCACAGACTCTTCTGATGAAGACAACGCAAAGTAAGCAATTTAAGCTTTTTCGGAAGCACAGTAGCTGTGCGGTTGAGGCCGAAACGTCCAGTATGGAAATTAAAGGCACTATACCTGATTTTTCATAATATTTTAAATTACACTTAATGGTAGATGGAGCGAGTAAAATAAATTGATAGTTGTGGTCTAAACACATTCCTAACTTTCCTAACACAGTTCTAAAATCCTGCTTCTTCTTAAAGATGAGTTCATAAGCACATTTCACAACTGGCGGGGTCACTTTTTAGAGTCATAGTCACAGAAATGCTAGAAAAGTAGCCTGTAAAAGCTTATTTCATTCCACTACTAGGAAAAATCAGGTACCTGGGAGCCAATACGTGTGGAAGAAAGCAGCAACGTGTTTTAAAGAATTTGAATTAGCTCAATAAAGGCTTCTTAGAAATGTAAATAGAGAATTTATGTTGTGGGAGGAGTGCCTTGGTTCTTGTTTTTTCCTCCCAAATGTCCTGTTATTGCTATAGCATCATTGGCAAATCAACTTAAATCTATAGCTTGCCCAATTATGGGTTGTCTAACTAATCTTCTTTCAGAGTAGCTCCAGGTTTGCTCCAAATGACTGATTATTTTCACTGAAGGTAAATAACATGCAGATTATACAAAGCTAGTATTACCAAAAGGATATAGTTGGACAGTTTGTGGAACATAGGGTGCAAGTTAAATTATTTTAGGCAGGTGTAACTATTTACTAAAGCATATTTTGACAAAAGCGTAAAACTTAAAGAATCCAGAATCTTTTTTCTTCTTCTCTCAAGACGCAGCTGCTACCCTGCCTTTCAATGTTAACTTTCTGTAAAATGCCATATTGCTCGTAGATACAGCAGCACTCGTGTGTGAGGTGTTATTCGTACTCACCCATGCCACGGCCATGATGCCCAGAGCAAACAGACTGGGTCCCAGCAGGTTCCACAGCCCATGCCGGTCCAACTGCAGCGCCATGGACAGAGACATGGCCCCCAGCAGATAGAGCACCTGGACACAAGCAGCAGAGATCAATAAGCGCCTGCGGCTCACAGTAAAGGAGAGAATATGTGAGGCCTATAACTCAAGACTGGCAGGTCCATTTTATTAGAGCAAGGAACATTTATAGGTGAGGACGGTTATGTAGCAAAATACATACTATAATTCAAAGCTTGTTACTTTGCCCCAGCCTCACAGATAGCCACGGTCTAGGAGCAGTGATTTGGATAATTGATTTATTTACATATTCTTATCGGCAACATACATGGACATAACAAGATTCCCAGAAAGGACATCTTGATAGAGATGTCCAAGAAAATGCAATAGGTCGTGTTAGAGAATTCTATTTTAGTTAGAGCAGGTGCCAATGCAACTCTATTATGTGAGAGAAATAGTTTTTGAAATACCTTTTCTAAAAGTAAATTGACAAATATTATTCTTCAGTCTTCATCTGTACTCTGTAGTTGAAGTGTAGGACGTTTTGCTCTTTATCCAAAAAAGCTTTGTAAACCAATGAACAGAATTGTGGGTTTTTAAGACGAAAACCAGTAGGAGGAGTAAACCCACGTGTGTCAATTCTGTTCATTCGCTGACGAAGCTTTTAGGATAAAGAGCGAAACGTCCTACGCTTCAACTGCAGAGTACAGATGAAGACTGAAGAATCTTTGCCTACGATGGACAACTCCTGTACGACTGAGAACCTACACAGATGAATTGACAAATGTTTTCCCTGATAATTATTTGATAATGATTGGAATCACAAACCTGCCATAGCCTATTGTTCTTATGGCTAAAAGTCCTTTCTAATACTAATTAGAATAGGAGAATACTTCTTTGTGTATATGAGTGAATACTTGTGGGAGTCCAGGGGTTGGGTGCGTGAAGGGGAATACTTCTTTGTGTATATGAGTGAATACTTGTGGGAGTCCAGGGGTTGGGTGCGTAAAGGGGAATACTTCTTTGTGTATATGAGTGAATACTTGTGGGAGTCGAGGGGTTGGGTGCGTGAAGGGGAATACTTCTTTGTGTATATGAGTGAATACTTGTGGGAGTCCAGGGGTTGGGTGCGTAAAGGGGAATACTTCTTTGTGTATATGAGTGAATACTTGTGGGAGTCCAGGTTTGGGTGCGTGAAGGGGAATACTTCTTTGTGTATATGAGTGAATACTTGTGGGAGTCCAGGGGTTGGTTGCGTAAAGGGGAATACTTCTTTGTGTATATGAGTGAATACTTGTGGGAGTCCAGGGGTTGGGTGCGTGAAGGGGAATACTTCTTTGTGTATATGAGTGAATACTTGTGGGAGTCGAGGGGTTGGGTGCGTGAAGGGGAATACTTCTTTGTGTATATGAGTGAATACTTGTGGGAGTCCAGGGGTTGGGTGTGTAAAGGGGAATACTTCTTTGTGTATATGACAGATGTGAGACAGTTTTTGTTTCATGAGGATTGGCCCAATAATTAGCAATGAACTAAGACTAGACATCTGCATTTGGACAGTTACCATAGTTACCAGCACAGAATTTTCAGCTGCCCTCCACCTCACATGAAGGCAACCACACATAATCACTGTTGAATATCAATATTTCATATATTGCTTTATTTGTTTAAGGATGAATAATGAAGTGTATTGTTGCTCAAGCAGTGACACAGATATGACCTGACGATAAAACAAGTGTCAGCTTCTCCAACAATAATTTCCTCACTGTTGCCATAGCTACGTAGTTGGAGCGCAGCTTAATAACTTTCATTAAAACATTTGTGATTCCTGTTGATGTGCCTTTAACAATTATTAAAAAGCCTTTCATTTCAAAATTATTATTTGCGCTGGCATTACCAAATTAGAAAACTCTTTGAAGCAAAAACCCAGCATGGGCCACACATCAGGGGGGCTCAGAAAAGCACTATTCTAACAATAGATGCACAATAGTACCAGGTGAGACTTTTACAAGCTCCGAATCTGACATAAGGCCACGGTGCATATAGTGAAGCATGTGGGGGTAGAGGTACTTCTGGGAGGGTTTGTCTGTCCGAAATGCCCGAGGTCCGCGTTCTTGCTTGCTGGTGTAAGAGCACAAGAGAAATGGGTCCGGTGGAGCATAGGAGGGATGACCTGCCTGGAGGAGAGGCAGGCTAATTGGCAAAGAGCAGAGCAGCGAGGGGCAGCGAGCACCAGCCGGAGGACGCAGAGGAGCAGCAGTCATCCGTCATGCATTCACATAACACAGACAAACCAACATGCAGAGGCTGTGTACTGTATACCAGGCCCGTCCCAGCTTCTACAGTAATGAATCATTAGGTGTCACTGTGACGGGGAGGGCTACAGAACCACCGGTGTAGTCTATTTTTACTAACTGTGATATTGTGTTCATCCATGTCAATGGCATACAGCGCACTAAAACAAAGAAAATCATTTTGCTGGATTGTGAAAACTATCCCGTGGTGGGATTTTAAGAAGTAATTATGTCATGCGATTTCTTTACCTTTATTTGGGTAAAAAAAAATGCTATCAATACCTCCAACTATGTGATGGTGACAAAAGTTAGCCAGTTTTAATTAACTAAACTGCAGACAATAAATATCTAGGTTTGTTTAAATGCCTCAAATTCAGAATATTAATCTTAATTTGAGTTGTTTTGGTTAGTGAAGATTTAGTCGCTCATTTGACCTACATTATTTCACTTGTTCAGGAATGTTTATGATTCTTCTCATTTTATTTGCCAATGGGTTAAGAACATTAGTCTCAGTCATGTGACCGCCGCCATTTTGTTGCCTGCTGGCTAGTGCAGCAGTGTATCAGCCTATGCCTCTCTATGCCCGTTTTATATCTATGGTCTGCACCGACTGAACCCCCTGCTAGTTACATCTGAAAATTACACCTCACACAGAAGAACAGAGCTGATACATAAAGAAAACCAAAACCTTTGAATTTTATCCTTATCAACCGCCTGGAGCATTACCGAGAGCAAGGCCTGCCATATGGATAACATTTGTGACCATCGGAGCATATTAGCTACGAAAACATTAGCTACTGCTGCTCAGCTACAAGCACAAACCTCTCCACGAGGACACCCTGAACCACGGTCTAAACATCTAGCCTTGGTACAACATGTGACAGAGGTAAGGGCTGATGTATTACTCTATTTTTTTCACTGTGTAGAGCCGGGTGTTGGGGCTAAATGTGCTAGCCGTTAGCGGTAGCATGCTAACGGCTTTAGCAGTTAAACACGGGCTCTGACTGAGGCTCTGTTGACACTAAAAACAGTAAAAATCACAGAGAAAGGTTGTCTGTTACCTCTTCGATTTGTTCATTTAGTCTCAGGAGTGGAAATAGAACATTGGCCTGTGTGGGAGCCTCCTGCTCCTTGAGTCCTCGCTGCTGCTACTCATAGCTGCGTCTTTGCCTTGTAAACATAGCAATGCGCTGTTTGTTTACCCATCCCATGTGCTCTCTGGGGCCGTCTTTTTGCCGATAGCTTCATCACGATGACATACAAATACTGTGGTCAATCAGTTGACCTTTATTTACCTCCTCCTGAGTGACTAATGATACTGTATTACTGATTGCTGTACTGATGGCATAGCATTGTATTGTGGTAATTCCACTTCAGGAAAGAAGATGGTGGCCACAGCTATGCGTGACGTCACTGGAAACCTATGTATTGGCAGTTTTCTTTCTTATTTCAAGTACCTTAGAACCATTCAGAAATGTCATGAAACAAGCCAAATAATCTAGATGACAGTAGTAAATATGTCTAGTCATGTCAAAACTACCCAAAACAAGATTAATATTCTGAAATCAAATGATTTAAACCCATGCTTGATTTCTAGTTCTTGTAGAGTAATTCTCCTAGCTTTTCACTGAGAGGAGAGAATATTACCTGTCAATGCATCCCACACAAGGGATGAACAAATTTAAAATGAGGCCTTGCCATATATTAGTAAATTAACGCAGCAACAACAATACCGATTGCAGACTCTGTCATGCTGGGCTGCAGATACATACAAATCAAAAGCAACCTCTGTCTGTCAGAAAAAATATATCTCACTTTGTAAACACTGTCTGTACAGCTGAGTGAGACGCCGATCACACCTGACAATCACCACCCACAGCGCACGAATCAAGGCATCCTTTGGCCTTGACAGCTTATAAACAAGAATACATTAAAATAATACACCACTTTGGATCACGCAGAGAAGAGCAGAGCTTAAAACCAGCAGATATTTAAGGGGAGACGCTGCAGGCGAGACTGAATGTTTGCAAATTTCAGGTTTTGGTTATGATTTTAAAGTGTATGTTTGTGCAAGCTCCCATTCATTATTCATTAATATATTATTTAATTTAAAATATTTAAAAAATGTGTTACCTGGACTAGGCTTGTTTCTCTTAATAAATAAATTACTCTTGTAACATTGACGGAATCATATAATGTCAGAATAAAAGCCCTTTAACACATCGGTGGTCTGCCAGTGGAGCTAATCTTTAAAATTAGCCATTTAGCTAATGATTTAATGCAGTTGTGGTTTGCTGCTGTTGCTGCAGCCAAGACAAGCTTTTAATTTAATGTGACCAACAACTGGAGCTTGTCCCGTTTGCTCTCTTAACTTGTATGTTTTCACCTGGAAGCAAATAAATGACCTAATCTTTACAATAAGGAGTGTAATTATTATTAACGTGTCTCTATAGAACTACATGGGGAATTGGAGCTTCCATGACCATTTTCTCAAAATGCATTTTTCTCATATTGTGGCAACAACATCTCCACTTTAGTAGCACCTACAGAGTCCAAAATTCCCAGTCTTGAACTCAAAAATATTCTGAAGGTTTGTTCAGGGTGCTTATTCAATATTTAATTTCTAGCTTGAATTAGAGGCCATATTTACTTGTCATATAAAATAAAAGTACACTAGAAAGGCCTTTAGAAACATATAGAGCTGAAACCATAATATCTGCTGCTCTGAGCTTACAATTGTGAAATTATACTAAAAAAATCTCTGTTAGCCTGTTCCTTCTAATTTCCAGACATTTTACATGTTTTATTATATATATATATATATATATATATATATATATATATATATATATATATATATATATATATATATATATATATATATATATATATATATGTAGGTCTGTAATAGTCTGTAACTTGATGCAATACTGTAAAATGCAATAGGGCTACAAATTATAATTACAAAATATTATAATAATGCATATAATAATAATAGTCTAAGACGGTGTTTACCAACCACGGGTACGGGGACCTCTAGAGGTAGGCGAGAGGTTAGCAGGGGGTACTTGAATTCATTTCAGATCAATAAATAAAAACATAAACAAATTGTATTTTTGAATATTTTAGTCAAAGAAAAGCTTAAAAAACATGTAACTGTAAAGAGTGAGAGTTTCTGTATTTAGTTGTCTTTTTTTTTTTTTTTTTACTGATATAATTAGGAGTTTTAGTCATTGACTTTCTAACTAATCAACAAAGCCATTGAGGCAGGGGGTACTTGGAGAATAAATGAAAGGTCCAAAGGCAAGGCCTTTGTTGTTCAAGGTAATTCTCACTAAACAGAAAGTCCTGATTAAATCAGCCCTATTGCCCTAACACAGCGCCCCCTGCTGTCACAGTTAACATCAAACACAAGAGCACAAGATTTATTTTTAAATCGGCCAAAAATATCAGTGGCGCTTATCGGCATCAGCCAACCACAAGCCCAAAGTATTGCCATCAGCCTAAGAAAAACCCAAATCGGTCGGCCTCTAGCTTGAATTATTGAGCTTTGACACCAAAAAACAAGGTAAAACAATTCTGAAGAAATATTTGCAATTTATATCAAATTTAAATCTGGCTCTAGCCATTATTTAGATTTTGTCACTGAAAATATTGTAAAAGTCTTATTTTTAGATGAAAACATAAAATGACAGAAAACATACAATACATTTTTCTCTCATATTTATGTCAGCATAATAAACAGCAAAAGTTTCAAATTGACATCACTCAATAAATCTTTCTTCCCTATTCACCGACACTGTCTCACAAACCACGTAGTTAGCTTTAGTGCCTTTGCTAGTCTCACTCCCACAGTTGCCCCCGGTTACCACGCATCTCGCTGATTTAGGAATATTAGCTTGTGGAAGGCCGAAGGTCAAACTCGCACTGCAGACGCACAAAAAAACAAACAAACATGTACGCGGCGAGCGCACACACACAACACACACACATTGTTTTCCCACTTGCCAGTCCTGACATGTGCGATTTGATTAGTGACTGCAAAGTGCTGGCCTAAGCAACTATGAAGTCTCGGGAGGACAGCAGATGTTCATAGCCTCCTTCCCCTCCCTCTCTCTCTCTCTCTCCTCCGCTATGTCAAAGTTACGGACACACACACACTCGCACTCACACACTCACACACTCGCACACTCGCACACACCGAAGAGTCCAATTGTGCGTGTGGCTCGAATGTGACCCACTGAGAAAATGCACCTGTTTGCTGTTTTGAACAATAGCCTTCTTCACAAGCCTCTCAACCTTTCAATGTGAAGAAACAGTAGCAATGTCATGGACCTAGTTATGCCAAAAAAGCCAGGTTTAACATAGACAGCAGTCACCTATAGATGTTCCCTTTACTTGTCATGAAGGCACAAAATAGTTTTTCGCTTCAGGGCTTATCTCAAGTTGTCACCCATCCAACTTCAACACGCCTCCTGTGCTGCCACTAAAAATATGAAAAATTCCCACAATAACTTTTTCACCCGGGTCAAAGAGTTATGTTTTTGGCGGTGGTGGTTGTGGTTTGATTTGGTTTAGCAAGTGACATTTATTTCTGAAGCATGTTGCAAAATGTAGGGAGGAAAATGTGCATCACTGTCTGGATAGAAAGCAACTAAAGCCTTGGCGGAGGTCTGTGCACTTTTAGTTCGAAGGGTAAATGAGATTGGATGTGTCAGAAAGCATAACAAGCTGTTATTGTACACAAAGAGCAAAGCCATTAGTGATTCACTGGTGCGAGCCGTACCTGTTTGATGATAGACTTGAGTCGGGCCATGGCGATGACGGTGACCCACACTGACATGAGGGAGCCCAGGAAGTCACAGAACTGCAGCACGTCATACTCCATAATGCAGAAGACCACAATCCCCGGCTGGTCGCACGCATGGTAGAACTGCCAACAGAGTTATAAGGAGGAAGTGCTTAACAATGCCTTTCTGTACTTTTAAAGAAAAATGTAGGGGTATAATATAAACAATTTCTCATTGCTTCTGTTTATTTTATAGTAATACAAGAATGCCATAGTTGCTGCTGGCCGCAACAGCGGCTGAACCGATCCTATCTATTATACTGGCAGGGCAGACATGCTGTTTTATGAATAAAATATAGGCCTGTCTGGTTTGGGGGAATAATATATTTGAGCCGGTGCCCTCTTGGTTCGACATTAGGTTTACTTTAAAATTGCATAGATTTAAGGAGATTTTAGGTAATATTAAGATCAGAAAAGGGATAAATCAAATGATAAAAGCAATCTTGGTGTAACGTATAGTGTTACATTGTTTATATTCCACATAAGTAGTATATATTGTAGTATGTAAGTAACCAATACAAAACTAATCAGAACGCATTTCATACACACCAACCCATTTCTAAACAAAAACGTTTTGAGTGTTCAAAGCAAAGAATCCCTTCAAATTATATTCAATTATGTTTGTTTGTTTATTTGGTTGGGAGAGCGCATGCACATGAGAATGCATGTAAACACACCACTCCGGATTGTAGCCTTGGGCTAATATCCATCCATTGTCCCACATTCGCACTCACAAACTCACTCTTTTTCATCCTGATATTGTAAATGTTTTTAGTGGTAGGGGAAACTGGAGCTTCTGGAGAAAGCCTACGCAGACAAGGGGGGAGAACATGCAAACTCCTCACAGAAAGGCCCCGCCCGGTACAGAAGTCGAACTCGGGACCTTCTAGCTGTGGAGCACGAACACTCAGCGCTGTGCTGCCGTGCCATACTTTTTTTCTTTCTTGAATTTACAATTTAGTCAGGTTTAAATCATTGACTTGACAACCCAGTCCAGTCGATGACTCAAGCCTCACTACGCTGAAGATTTCCTGGACGACTGAGAGCCTTCACAAACATATTGAGTTTACACTGGTGCTAGCAGCTATGAATTGTCTTGCGATATTTAATTTTTTATCTTGCAGTTTCAGGATTTCAAACTGGAGAGAGCACTAGCTTGTTCACCACCTGAGGTGCATCATGTTTTCTTGTACCAAGTGTGTGACTCACAGTGGAGAAGAACATGGTGAAGATGTAGACGGAGGCCTCCAGGAGGTAGTGACTGCGGATGGCGATTGCCACAGGCGGCACAAACATCAGGTTGGACAGACAGAGCAGCAGAGTGGACAGCAGCTGGAAACTGTAGGAGTAAGCTTCAGTGTTGTCGGTGCAGCCCCAGCCGTCCCAACCTGACAAGTACACAAACAGAGCAAACAAATATAGTATTGAGCAAGATAAAGTTTAAGAACTCTAACGGACTTTGAAGCAATATCATTTTAAACATCACAGAGAGACTGATCACTGTATTGGTGAGTATAGTCTGGGAATATGATAAAACTTGAAAACTGAATAATGCTTTTCACAGACACAATGTCAAACAGTGCTTCACAGTAAAAACAACATACAGTATCTAGAAATACAACATTGTAAAATCACAGGTAACGCAGAGACAGCAGGACTAAAGTGCTATCCCAAACAGGTTTTTAGGTTTATGTATCAATGGAGCTCAACAGTCGCAGCTCCTTCAGGTGCTAGAAGTAAATATCCCATTCACAATCTCCATAGACAGCAGGGTCTATCTGTGGTGACTACTGACCATAGCACGGATATTTTACAAGAAAGAAATTACAAAATAGTTGAAAATATGTCGAAATGTTTTCATGTCTTTTCGGTTTATGAAGTTTTAGATAAAAAACAAATGGTGTGTTTTACGTCCATGAGTCACCACATAGCTCATTAGCCATTCTTTCAAGCTTTTTCCTGTGGATTTTGAATGAGATATTTACTTCTGGCACCAGGGAGAAGCTTGGACTGTTGAGATCTATTTTAGTTCTTATATAGATGGGGCGAGCAGGCGCATGGCACTAGAAAAGAGATACGATTACGAGGCGCTAAGTACATAATCCCAGGCCCCCTAGTACAATACAAATAACCACAGTTAAGGTTAACTGGCCGCTGAATTGAAGCAGAAGTGAACAAATTTACTGGAGTCATTGCACCAGCACAATTGTTTTACATAATAGAAGGGATCTCCGCCAAGTTGCCTGTTATTACATTATGGTACAAAACATGCATCAGTGTAAATGAACAAATATGACTGGTCGACTCGCTTTAGCAGTGGATCTCAACTGGTGGCTTGGGATCCAAAAGTGGGTTGCGGGACCATTTTTAGTGGGTTGCGAGCCTTTGCCAAACCCAATCACTGATTATTTTTATATTTTTTGATATGCAGAATAATAATCAGCGCTTAAATCAACTAAACCCTGCCAAGAAATACTCAATTTAAGACCTAGACTTAGGCAGACTTTATTGATCCACAAGGGAAATTGCATTGTCACAGTAGCTCAAATAATATTGTTAGAATAAAATTGTAGAAAAAGACTCCTCTTTATTTCAGCATCTGTACTCTGTGATTAAAAGAACTGGACGTTTCGCTCCTTATCCCAAGAGCTTTGTCAGCAGACATGGAGTCGACAAGGTGGTGCTGATATCAACTAGAGCACTGGTTCCCAAAGTGGGGTCCGGGGCCGCCTGGGGGTCCTCAGAGGCACTGCAGGGGGGCCTCCAAAGGTTGTCCACAAATCAATAACATCAAAATAAATAGATTTTATAATGAACTTAATATGAATTTGGTCATATGTAACCAAATTCACTCTATTATCACTGTTTCCTTGTATTGTATATGTAGAATTAAGCAAAAATCATTGGAAAACCATGACATTTTCTTCGAAATAACATAAATTCTTATCACCAGGGGACCTCAAGACATTTTTGGATGTATAAGGGGGGCTGCGACACTCTGAAGTTTGGGAATGGCTGAACTAGGGAGGAGCTAGGGAGGAGCTACCCATATTGGTCCCACCCCTCTCTGTACCATTCAATGTCAAGACTACTTTTAAACCTTTTACATTTAACCTAAAATCTACTCTCAACTTCAAAGATTTTAGGTTTTAAATTAAACTGCTAAGTAAAAGTTGGAATTAATATTATTTTGGGTTGTGACCTGATGACACTTTGAAGGTGGGTCCACCAGTTGAGAACCACTGCTTTATAGGATATGGGCAGCTCACATCTGACTAGTAATCAAGATAGTATTCCTTGCTGCATAAGGTGCTTAAAATACTCCGATAGAAATTGAAGATTGAGTCTTATTTCCAAATAGAAAGAAAACTTCTGAGAAAGAAAAAAAAGTGTTTGTAGTCCACAACAGTAGCTCTTGGTGTGAACTCCCTGTGCGCCTCAGCTCCCTCTCACTTCAGAGGAGTTAGATCGCGCCGGAGCAGTGGACTGGATAAGACAGTGTGAATGCAATATTAGCACGCCGAGGGTTTGCAAACAGAGGCTTTGCGGAGTGAGACAGGACAAGGGCAAGTGGAGAATGCAAAGTGCCTGCCAGGAAGCACTCACACATATGAGGGCTGACAATGAAACCCAACTGAGGAGCTCTGATAAAAGGCAGATCAAAGACAGGATTCAGCAACCGCCTCGGAGGACACGCTTTGTTTGAACTCGGGAGCTTATGTTTTATTGAAAAGATGATTATAATTAAGAACCGATTTTATTGTCTCCCTAAAACGGCTTAGACTGGGGAGATTAATAGCAGGCCACTCACCGACTCATTGAACTCCATGCACTTTAGTCCCTGTGTATTGTCAGTTCCATCTCTCAGAACGACCCTCACCACCTCAGTCACTATACGCCTGACAAAACCTTCCTCAAATTAGAATATCTTTGCAAAACTAATTACCTCATTTACCAGAGCTTTTTTTTTTTTTTATCTAATCTACGTTGTGAAGAAGGTGTTTGAATATAAATGGCTTCCTGTCAGTTATTTTGTTTTGTTAATTAAATTATTGATAAGGGTTTTTTGTAGGAGAAGTCAAGCACTGTTATACTGTAGCTACAAAGTGTGCATTCAACTTGGAATTAGGATTATATTGCCAAAACATAACTTATAAATGATGCAAGCAGCCACAATACATCGCAAAATCAGTGAGGGCTTCAATCTGACTACGGTTTACACATTTGTTGCCAACAGCTTCAAACAAAAATACATGATAACTTTTAAAAATGTGCGAAAACATCTGACTTTTGTTTAAATTCAATGTTGTGCTGAAATGGCTTTGTAATATACCGCAATAATATATAGTAATATTCAGCACAGTTGTACAATATTGTAATTTTTCTCATATCCTGCAGCCCTTATTGGAACTTAGGGCTGACTGTCAACAACGAGAGAACAATATGCATCGTACAAAACAGAGGAAACCAAATTGGAATCACTACAGAAGGGCATTATGTAGAGCCATCCGCCCGCTGAACACAGTCAGTGTTGGATATGCTGTTGTACCCTTGGGCAGGACACTTGTGGTGGTCAGAAAAGCACTTTTGTTAAAATAGGCTAAAACTATGTAATGCTTGTCGAAGTGCACATAGCATCTGCGCATGCGTGGGTCAATCAAGTAAGAAAATGTCGGGTACCAAGCAAAGCATTAGTCCAGGTAGTTAACGGTGGAGCGTAAGGCTGACAGGCGTTGGTTTAAATGTTTTAAGCCTTAAATGACTTGTGGAATGACAGGTGCTTTGTATCATGTTCAGCTGCTCTAATGGACTTTATGGGCTTGAACTTTGGAGGAAAAAACATAATTTTAAGGCTACTCCAAGTCCACCTAAGGACAGAAAGAAGAAATGTGGTTGTAATTCTCCCTTCCTTCATAGTTTCCCGACAGGAAAGAAAAAGATCCAGACGTTCATAAAAGATGGACCAAAATTGTATGGATCTTCTTGTGAGTTTCTTTTATTCAGACACTAGGATTAGAAATGTAGTTTCTTTACCTTGACCTTGTTTCAGCTGCTATCTGCGAGCCTTCATCAGAAGTGTCACCGGAGAAAAAAGGAGCACCGGATGGAATGCGAAAAAGAAACAACAGGAACCAAAAAAAGAAAAAGCAGAACAACAAAATCTAAAATCAGCCATTTTGGATCACGGCAAAAGGAATACCCATGTTATGGAGTGGGAGGAGCCACAGGTCATCGGATCAGAAACCAACAAATTCAAGCACTGGATAAAAGAGGCCAATGAAATCAGGAAACGGGGAACTGACAGCATCAATGAACGAGTGTTTCTCTTGTCCCACACTTGGGACACCCTTCTCCAAAGATCACGCCCCCTGCCGCCCTGAGACCACCGGGCGGCAGGGGGCGTGGCCAGTCTGATGGACCTGTCAGAAACATCAGACCGGCCATGCCTCGGAAGGAAGAACAGCTGATAAGCTGACACGTCACCAGTCACCGGTGACACTTCTGAAGAAGGCTCGCAGTTAGCAGCTGAAACATGTCAAGGTAAAGAAACAACATTTCTAATCCTAGAGTCTGAATAAAAGAAACTCACAAGCTGTTCAACCAGTAGTCACAATAAGCTTGTATGGATCTTGCACACATTTATTATCAATATTGAAACCAGGGAACACATAGGCTCAGGGGCTGCTCTGTAGCAGTCCACAGAGGAACAAGTCGGGAAATTGCTTTTTTGGCCTCTGTCACTTTTGTATTCAATGAGAAAATGGTGTTGATGTGAAATATAGTGGATAAATTGCAGCGAGTCCAATTAGCCTAGTAGCTAACCTAGGCCTAGGCTGTCATTTGATCACTTCACTCACGTTTAGTCTGCATTAAATAAATAAATGAATAAAATAGCCAAAACATATGAGCTTACTGTAAAAACAGCAATATATCAATCATTTAAATCATCAAATTTCCAGTGGTTGAAATGGTCCAAATCATAGCTCTCTTTGTTGCTTTCCACCATTTTTGCTAATTGACCTTTCCCATAATGCCCGAGATGTGCAAATCGGTTATTGTTGTTGTATATGTTTCCTATACGGTCATGCCATGTCAATATCTGTGAAGTCACATATTATGGGCTAGTTTGACATAAAAAGCTGTATATTTGAAAGTGAGCTACCTGCTTTGCATTCACAGGCTGCATACAGGTAGTTGTTGGTGCGCAGGAGCTTGCACTGGCCGTAGGTGCCACAGTCGTTGATGCAGGGAGTCAGGTAGGATCGCATGTACACCTCGGCTGTGACATTGGTACAAGGCTCAAACCTGGAAATGGAAGATAAAGAGGAGTCAGATGGAGGTGAAAGTGGGGACGACACAAGTGCTGCATTACTGTTAAATGGACCTCTACCTGGTGACAGCATTTATATTTAACACGGGAAGGGTGTTGGGAGAGCGCGCAGATTCCACTCTCACATCCATTTTTTACAGAATATTATATAAACTTGAATCACGCAACTCTAAATACAGTTTTCAAATGCAAACGTAACCAAAAATGTATTTTTAAAGGCCCATATACTGTATTATGCTGAAATCTATTAACAAGAAACATTTTGTAGAGATCAATGTACAATCTTTGGACTTTTTGACTTTTTGACACAACCTTTATTTAGGTGTCAATGTCACACAAAACAATCTCAGTGGTAATACACATGTTAAGAACCAGGCTTCCTTCTCTGACTGCGCACAAGACCCCTCTCACAGTCCAGACCCCCCTCAAAGTCCTCTAGCCCTCCCACCAAAGAACTGTAAAGGTGCCCCACTCTGATTCGCACTCCTACCAGCATTAGCTCTGGGTCAATGCGTCTAGAGCCACGCATCTGATTGCGCCTCGTGATCCGTGTGCTCACTTTGGCTTGGCCCACGAGGAAGTTCATGACAGTCCCTACCCTGCGTTGAGCCACAGAGAGCTTCGGACTAAGGATGTAAAGTTCCCTTGTGAAACCATGACCCAACGCCCCAGCAGTCTTTGGATGTCAAGATGGATTGCAGTCTTGTCGGTGGACTGTGTAAGAATGTTGTGTTTTTGGCTCAACAATGATCTGGACAGGGCCTGCCTGACCAGCTTTTCTTAAGCCGGCGGAGTCTCGATCCAACTGACTGAAGGACAGCTTTGAGTGTAAGGAAGCTGAACTCTCCCCTTCCCTCCCTCTGCTTTTTTCACCAAGGTTTGAGAGCAGTACATTTTCAATTCTCTGCATGTGCTAAAATAGAATAGAAGTTAATGGAATTGAATTACAAAAAAGTGGTTTAGCTAAAGGTTGCGTATGTGACATCACAACAATGTAAAGAGCCTAAAGATTAAAATTGAGGAGGAGGGCACCTACATTTTCTGTGCTGGTACTGTTATTGCTAATTTCTTGTAATTCCTGGGCACATATGAACTAAGGCAGGGGTCTCCAACCTTTTTCACCCCATGAGCTACTTTTGCATACCAAAAATGGCAGTGAGCAACTTATACTTCCAAGAAACACGTGTAACTACTAGGTCTATAAGAGTCAAGATGATAATTCAACACAATAAAAGAGAATTACAGTAGCTTCTGCTTCATGGTTGGCTATATTCACCTAAATGTTTGGAGATGTTTTGTTCAGAACAAAAAATGCATCTATAATTTGAATCATTAAGCGTACGAAGTAATGTAGAAAGCTTTTGGCGAGCTACTTGGAAAGGGCTGACGAGCTACCAGTAGCTCCCGAGCCAGTGGTTGGAGATCCCTGAGCTAAGGTCTAATTCTTTTCTCATGAAGTTGTCCAAAACTAGTGACAATATTCAAAATCATGTGAATCCAATCACTAGCAAATAATGATCAAGTACAACATTTGTCAATTTTCTTTTGGGATTTTTTTCCCTCTAAAAAACGTCTCTCTTCCATAGAGAACATGAACCGACCTATTTGGCTAATGCAGTGAATATGAAGTATTGAAAAAAAGAAAAAGCTGGACATCTCACGACTGACACCACTCTGAATCACATTAATTTGTTGGTGCTTACAGTGTACCTTATAATTGCGAGGTTTTTACGATCAGTCACAGAGAATGGAGCTACAGGGGGTGATAAATATCCCCACTGCTTGTACCAGAACACTTTTAATTGACACATCTGCGCTCACTTCTTTATCTCGACGTCACATCTATCAACTTAATTGTCACCTTAAAGAGGGCTTGTCACTTGTGCCACGCTCCGTCATTTTGTGCGAAACATCCCTGATTCGCTAAGTGGCGGCAGAAACAGGAAAGCATCGAGGATGCCTGCTATTTCCATACCTCAGCACTGCGCTCATGTGAGAATGAGCCCGTGTCCCACACCATCTGTTGTAATCTGTTACTCACATTCAATTGGAAGTCCCGAGTGTGAAAAGAAAAAAAAACCTGCCTCATTTCAGTCTGTTCACATTTTGGTGCCATTAATATTTTTTGCCTTAACGGCTCAATGAGTCGGCAATGCAGGAGTTTGTCAAAAAAGTGTGGAGTAAGTTGGGAAAGGAACGCGTAGAAGCACAATATTATAGACAGGAGTTCAAAATATCTAATATTTTCTTATATTGTGAAGCCCTACATATTCTGAGTGTTCTGTATTATTGCAATTTAGGACAAAATATAAACGGAGGAGGCTGGGGATGATTGTAACATGGGGAGAGCAGCACTTTGACCAATTAGAGTCCAGATAAGTGTAATAATCCTATAAATCTGTAGGCCTTCAGGCACAGCAATCAGACGACTTCCAAAATATTAAAATGCATTTTCTGCCCTCTTTTTTATTTTTATTTTTTATTTAACCTTTATTTAACCAGGGAAGTCCCGTTGAGATTAAGAACCTCTTTTTCGAGGGAGTCCTGGACATAGTGGAGGACATAGGAGCCTCTTAAAGAAAGTTACAGGTCTGTGAGAGCCACAAATCTTGCTTGTTTGTAGGTAGGTGACTAAATACTTACTTTACAGAGGAATTTACCAATTAATTCATAAAAAATCCTACAATGTTATAAGACATGATTAAACAGGTGTTATAACCCACTCCGCTAGTGGGGAGAGTTGTAACAGACCCCTTCTCATGGTGTTTGTGTTGCGATTATAGGAATCTTATGAGCTGCCATTTGTAGCCAACAAATGTAGGTATTTTGTGTCAAAGTTCAAGAGTCACAGCTCAAACGATGAGTGAGTTACAGCCCTCAAGCAAAAAGTGTTACAACCATCCCCGGTCCTACTGAAGAGCATTCACCATTTGAGCCCTGCAGCTAAAAGTACAACATTTTGTCAAACCATTATTTTTGGTTTGTTTTAGTGTTATTCTAGTCAACAAAGGTTACATGTAAAATTAAAGATTTCCATATCTTTGTATTCAAACATATTTATTCATATTCTCTGCTTCATGGAGTTTCCCCACATGAACAAAGCACTGACAGGGAATTTAAATGAGTCTCTTTCAAACTGCGTCATTGAAGTTTTTAGTTTTCAGTCCTGTTTTTAGTCTTTATTAGTTGACTGGTGAAAATTCTCAGTCATCCAGGTAGTAGGTCTCACCTTTTTTGTTCTTTAGTTGGCCAAAAAAAATCTTCGGATTTTAATCATGCTTTAGTTTCAGTCTCATGAGCTACATTTAATTCAGTTTTGATCCATTTTTAGTCAGCAAAAAGATTATGTATGATGAAATTTTTTAGTCGACGAAATGAAATCTGCCTGATGCCAAACAAACTGTGAAGCCTGCTGAAATGTTCCCAAATCAACAACTTTACCAAACACTGAAGGCAAACCTAGAATGTGCATATTGATATCTGATGAGAATCCATTGCCAGCGTGCTGACAGTAAATGAACTGTTCAGGTGAGCACAGTGGGACAGAGGTGGCAGATGGGACAGGATGTGGCTCACGGAGACTGCCTGCACTCTTTCAATCAACACTTAGCTCTGTGCCTGGAACACATGCACAAATTATTAATTTTAGTAAACACCCTTCTCGTTGTTATGCGGGTTTGGAATAATATTTATGCAGACTTTGGAGAAGATCGCAGTCTGCCTGTAACCCATCATTCAACCTCTGCTGGTCTTTTAGGAACTATTAATCAACAAAAGCAGTGAAGTAAACAGATTCATGTGAGTGCACTGGGAGTATTTGGTTGAAACGGGACATTCTCGAGAGTATATAGAGGGGAGCAACATAAAGGTTAACGCCCCCTTTTAGGGTAAACCGAAAGCAGCGTCCATTGAGCTGAATGGGGAAACATTGACTGAGATCTTCACATTTATGTCTGAAAAATAACATTTTATGCGCTTTATATATTTGTCTGATATAAAAGAGAAGCAAATGAAGAGATTCGCAGAGAGGACAGTTAATGTTTTAAAGTGGGCTAAAGTTCAGTTCAGTTGACTTTATTGATACCCGGGTTTGGTTTGCAGCATGACAGAGGCTGGCGTTCAATCACACAAAAACAGTGACGACAGGTTCACAAACACAGATCCCACAGACTGTTTAAAGCACAAAAACACCCAAGAACTTCAATAAAAAAAAAACTACAGCTTATTGAGAGCCACAATGGAGGAAGGCACAAAGCTATTCCTGTAACGTTTAGTCCTGCAGCTCGGCATACGAAGCCTTCGGCCTGAAGGCAGGAGGTGGAACTCCTCAGAAAGAGGATTGTTCATTTAAAATGTTCTGAGAAATCCGAAACAGCTACCTGTTGTGCAGGGAGTCAATGCTCAGCTGTGGACTCCCAATCAGTCTGCTGGACCACTTGATAATCTGACTCAGACTGTTTCTGTCTTTAACAGACATCCAAACCACGCCACCAAAGAAAAAGATAAGACAGGCTCTATAAAAGCACTAAAACAGGGTGAGCAGGGATGGGCCGAAAGTTAGCAGGAAGTTAGGATGTTCGGTCTTCAATATGAACTGTTTAGCCGTTCATATTGACAAATTTGATCAAATCCAAGGTTATAGTAGCATGTCTATATACAGTGCCTCTCGTAAGTACTAATACACCTTGAACTTTTGCACATTTTGTCATTTTTACAACCATAAACATAAAGATTTTATTTTGAATTTTTTACTGAAAGTTCACACACAAGTAACAGACAACTGTGAAGTGAAAGCAAAATGATACATGATAACGTTATTTTTCAAAAAATAGAAAACCAAAAGGTCTGGCATGCACAAGTATTCATACAGCATGAGTTAATACTTTGTGGAACCCCCTTTTGCTGCAATAACAGGAGCAAGTCTTTTGGGGTATGACTCTACAAGATTTGCACATCTAGAGACAGAAAGTTTAGCCCATTGCCCTTTACAAAACAACTCAAGCTCTGTCAAATTAGATGGAGAGCATTTGTGAACAGCAGTTTTCATGTCTTTCCACAGATTTTCTATTGGATTTAGGTCTGGACTTTGACTGAGCCATTCTAACACATGAATATGTTTTGTTTTAAACCATTCCATTGTAGATTTAGCTTTGTGTTTAGGGTCATTGTCCTGCTGGAAGGTGAATCTTCGCCCCAGCCTCAATTCTCTTGCTGACTCTAGCAGATTTTCCTCCAATATGTCCCTGT
>OMNZ01022154.1:0-11708 GCA_900303255.1 Lesueurigobius sanzi | reverse complement strand
GAACAAGATTGACCTATTTTATAGACTATTTTTATTATTAAGATATTTTTTTTTATTTAAATGTGCACGTTACGGAGATGTGTTTAAATTTTATAGTGAGTTTTCAATAAAACTACTCGTATTTGACTTATCGGGATACATATCGTATATCGATATTCAACCTAAATATATCGGGATATGACTTTTGGTCCATATCGCCCAGCCCTACCAGGAACTTACCAGAAAACCCTAAGAACAATTGATCCTGGAGTGTCACGGAGGCCACTGTGATGGAAAGTAAAGGTACCGTGCTGCACCCATACAAAGTTAGAGCACCTACAGCATAATTGATTTTTGCAGTTCACATCATACTACATTTAGAAGGAAACTCACCATCATTTGAAATTTGGCAAAAAATTCGAAATTTTTGTTGTTATTTTGTTGAATATTTGAACCTTTCTGTTTCTTTATCAGACATTAGCAGTACATCGACAGAAGAGTTACCGTCCATGAGGATTTGTGGCGAAACCTGTGGCGCAATTTGACGAGCCCAAACGGGAACTGCTGCTTGAAATAATATTACGTAAAACGCCGCGCCCGTCCCAGGAGTAATCAGTGTAAAATGCATTTACAGCCAACGCCAATGAGGAGACGTCGGGGCGGCTTAGAGCTGTCATCTGCCAAAGGAGCTGTGAAATCAAGCAAATGCGCAATCGTTGAGTCCTTTATCAACCCCTCTCTCGGCACTTGCGCTCGCGACCCCGCTAGTCCTTTAACCGCGCTAATTAGTTTTAAATATGGGCCAATGAAATCCCCCCGTCGGCTTCCTCACATATGCTGCGCGCTACATTTACGAGGAGGGATGCAACGTCCTGTGTCTGTCTGAGGTGAGAGTCTCCACCGAGATGCCGCTCCCATGGCAACGGCACTTAAAGTTTCAGGGCATCTCTGGTGAAGCAGCGGGGGCAGAGAGGCGGTCAGGTCCTAAACTCTCAAACACGCCGCCGAATACCTCAGAGGAATAATGCTTACGGCGTGGACTCAAATAACTCGGTCCACCGCCGACACGCGCGGACGGTGTGTCGGGCTGCTTTCTCGAGTGATGGCTGGTAATGTGCGTGTCATTGACTTTGACATTTTGAGTAGTAAAATTATCTGGAGAACAGAGAAGCATCGCACACTCAGTTTAGATGTCCAAAATCTTATTTATTTATAACGTTTCGGCCTTATGCCTTCATCAGATCATTTTTCTCTTTTCTTTTTCGTCCAAAATAGTATTTTGTGGTCCAAAGAAAAAGAAAAGAGAAAAATGATCTGATGAAGGGATAAGGCCAAAACGTTATGACACACTAAACTGAGTGTGCAATGCTTCTCTGTTCTCTGGAAAGTTGACCTCCGCATTTGCACCTCATTCATACTTGTTTGGTGTGCGATACCTGCTCTTTCTTCATAGTAAAATTATCTGCCACGGAACAAGTTTTTTTTTTTTTAAGTCAAAAAACATTCTTTATGCACCTACAAATAGGGTAAATTTCTTATTGTTCCTAAAAATTAGATAATAAATCCCATTTTATTTGAAATAAGGGAGACAAATCTTTTATCTTTATTTACTTGGCAAGTTAGAATTACTCAAATTAAGGCCAATTATTCTTCCAGCAATTTTAACTACCATATTTTCTAGACTATAAGTCGCACTTTTTGCCATTGTTTGGCTGGTCCTGCGACTTATACTCAGGTGCGACTTATATATGAATTAATATGTTACGTTTACATACCAGACTCCTATTCAGTTCATTGTTTATGCTTCGTGGCGCTGAATAACCATCAGTGTGGTACATTAGCATACCATACACCCATTCAGCCTGTTGTTCCCTATTCTACTGTTATTATTATAACTTGCCTTTCAAGATGAAATGTCTGTTCTTGGTCTCGGATGTTGTAGAATACATTTCCCGCCAATAATGCGACTTATAGTCCAGTGCGCCTTATATGTTTTTTTTTTTCTTCTTCTTGATTATGTATTTTTTTGGCTGGTGCGACTTATACTCCGGTGCGACTTATACTCCGGAAAATACGGTAAACATGATATAATTTTTTGCAGTTTTGTCAAATCCTTTTATCATGTTACAATGTTGAGGTTTCGCTAACAGCACTACTGTTTATTTTATATTATTTTTGGACAACAGCGAAGGAGAGCAGGGAGAGGGTGAACCCGTAAATACCAGTAAAGGAGAGATTGTTTTAGCTGTTTTAGATCAGTATAGCATTTCCTAACCTAAGTATAAGATAATGATCAAGATATGCTTGAGATCATAACCCAATACCTGCAAAAACATATTATATAATGTCTTGGCACAGAAAAATACTACAGCTGGGCCAGGGCTGGTCAGGGTTTAGACTGGAGCTCCCTCTGCAGGCAGCTCAGAAGGGATCTGATGATGGATTATGGGTTTTAAAATTGTGGAAGACAGCTTTGTGTTCGATGTATGAATATAACACAGAGAATACATATTAAGCTTAAGCAGTAGAAGTAGAAACCAGCAAAATACAACTATGTTTTTAAGGGCAAAATGTTGAAAGATGCTCAAAAACATTGTTATGGTGAAAGGAAATTCACTCCACTATGAAATAAATAAATATATAAAACTGGCACCCCAAGCAGCAAAATTATCAAATGAACACTGGGTTGTGATTAGTACTTTGGACCAAGATTGCCAATGGGCAACACAGCATGGATTCTCCAAATTGAAGGCTGTAAAGAGAATAAGGAATGTAAAAATCTCTGATACAGCCACTAGGAATTGTTGCTTCTGTCTTCTGAATACAAATGGAGAAGACAGAAGAAGTTTCAGAGTGCGTCGAGGCCTCTCATTTTATTCCCAGCCTTTGGCTATAATTTATTTTGGAATTCAATTCTGACCGCATACATTTTTAATGTCCACAATTCAGATACATAATAGAGCATACAATGAAATAAAACTAGCCTTTCACTATGCTTTTGTGATTTACTATCATTCTCTTTAATTATCTTTCCATAAGATCGAGATAATTATGTTGATTGTAGAGGGAAAAAAATTCAAATTCCATCGATTAGACCAGGCTGATTGAGATGTGGACATTTTACCTTTGTCTTCAAAGGCTTCTGAATATGGAACAAGAACAAAAAGAAGAAGATAGAGGCGAAAAGTCCTCTACTCGGTCAACCTAGTCCAGTCGATGATATTTGGAAATCTCAATAATTCGTTGATGACTGAGAGCATACAGAAAGTGTGCTGATATAAGTGCTGTAAAACCTTTAAGCATTTGTTTATGTAGATTCAAGTCGATTGCAGCCACCACATACTATGTTCTTGTCCCTCAAGACATCACCCATTAAACTGCACTGTTTCCCACAAA
Organism: Lesueurigobius sanzi; assembly: GCA_900303255.1. Classification (NCBI taxonomy): domain Eukaryota; kingdom Metazoa; phylum Chordata; class Actinopteri; order Gobiiformes; family Gobiidae; genus Lesueurigobius; species Lesueurigobius sanzi. The sequence goes on along the minus strand of OMNZ01022154.1, from coordinate 8,333 downwards.
TTCAAAGACGATGATGGTGGAAGAGAATATCCTCATTCAAATCATTTAATCTGGTATTCATTTTGGAGTAAAAATCTCACTTTGTACTGATATTGTACGTTCTAAGAGGTATTTCCAACAATATAGTTAATGTTTAATGTTTATGGTAAGCTTATTTACCACAAAAGGACCTTGAGAGAGCCAAACATTGTTTCATCACATCTATGTTGGATAATTGCAACTCAATGTATGTTGGGCTGGACCAGAAGTCTCTCCAGCGACTGCAGGGAGGGCAGAATGCTGTGGCCCGTTTATTGACCGGCAAAAGAAAACGGGAGCACATCACTATATTGTCTCCTCTTTGCACTGGCCCCCGGTTGCCTTTAGAATTCATTTGAAAATTCTATTGATTGTTTTTAAGTGTCACATTTGCTGCAGCCTTATGCTCCTCCTAGAGCCTTGAGGTCTGCGGATCAGCTCCTCTTGACTGTTCCCAAGTCTAGGCCTGTGGCTGGAGGAGACCGAGCTTTTTCAGTGATGGCTCCCAAACTGTGGAATAACTGGCCTTTTTATGTGCGCTCAGCTCAGTCTGTGGAGGAATTTAAAACCAAGGTCAAAACTCATTTGCTTTGGCTTTTAATTCAGTGTAGACCAGAGGCCCTTTGGTCAACTGAAGTTGTTTAAAGATTTGTCCTATACATAAATTTGACTTGACAAGAGGCAAAAAAATAAGGAATTTCTTAATGTCTTGCTCAGCTTGTTTTTATACTATGCCGGAGAAAATTAGAGAGTGGTTACGCTCTTGCCTAAACTCATAGTGTCTCTTTTTGTTTCTTTTTTACTTGAAACTTAATAATATTTGCCCATGTGTGCATCAAGCCTTCAGTTTTCAAAGCAACTGAACCCATTAAAGAGCTCGAAAGCCTATCACCTCAATGCTGATTGGTCCGTTTAATTGACATTTGACAGTTTTACCATTTAAGTGGGAGAAAAAAGTAATGATTTGGCTAGCCCCACAAATTCCCCTTGTGTCCCAGTTTGTAATATGGAAAATCTGGTCACCCGAGGTATCCAACATGTGAAACATCCACATCTCCATGTTATAGACACAGCTCATTTTAAGTGGGTTTGAGGATTTTGTGATATTTCAATCAAAAATACCCCCAAATCCATAAAGAATTGCCGGCCTTTGCTGACATTTTAGAAGATAGAAACAACCCTATGGCTATGGTTTTCATCATGCTTTACTTTAAAATTCCCAGTTTTTCCCGTGGTAACACATGATTACAGCACATTTTTAAATCCAAGCAGGGCTTTGGTCAGTCCAGTGGCCTCCCTTCAGGGCTACGCTGCATGCTCCACTGCTCCCTCTAATCCTGTACTTTTCCTCAATACATTTGGATACAGCCTTCATAAACCTGGGAGCAGATCGTGGATGTCCTCTCCTTGTGCTCGGTCGGAGAAAATCCCCACAGGACCCAAAGCACCTGTCCTTCAAGAGAGGACGACTACAGCCCCCGCCTGGGGCTGATGATGCTGCTGTCAGGGCGGACTCTATCAGGAAATCAGTGCACCGTGGGGCAAGAGTAAAGCCAGGGCTCTGCTTCTTCAAGTGACTGGAACCAGGCGCGCTCCGGATCACTAATGACACGAGTCCTGGGACATGGTCAGCGGAGAAAAGGGAGGTGAATCCTGGAACTTTTAATTTAATAGACACTTACGTTGAATTCATCATGCGGGTTATCAATGATACACACCATTGGTTTTAGAGTCATACAAACTCCATAGAGGATGACTAACGACTAGGTAAAGTCCTAATAATTCAATTCATTAGTAGGTGTTTGTATTTGAAAGCATCACCCAATTTCTCCTGTTTTGAAGAGAGGAATGGACTGATAGGTTAAGTGTACTTTAATGTCTCTGTCTTAATCGCCTATAAATTTAGAAGTTATCTTTGGGAACGTGTGCAAATGGTCACGCTGGTCGATGCTGCAGTGAGGGGGGAAACAACGATGGAACTAGTCTTTAACTACTTTAACAAAATGCCATATTAAATAATGTATACATATAACAGGGAATGCTACCCATAATGCTATGGTTAGCTTCAGGTGACATATATAAGGCCTATAGCTTTGAGAGCCCATTTTTCACTATAATCGATTTGCACATTGCATCTGCGCATGAGGGGGTTAATCAAGTTTAAAAACATCCCACTACCAAACAAACCACTTAGTACAGATAGCTAATCGTGGAGCGCAAGGCTTTCAAGCATTGGTTTAAAGGTTTTCAGCCTTGAGTGACTTGTAGAATGAGAGGTGCACTTTGTGCAATGTTCAACTTCTCTAATGGAGTTTATAGACTTGAACTTTGGTGAAAAAAAAAATCACCATTTTAAGGCTACTCCGAGTCCAACCAAAGACAAACCTTCCATTATTCTTCATAATTTCCCGACAGAAAAGAAAGATCCAGACGGACGTAAAAGATGGACCAAAATTGTAAGTTTGTAAGTTTGTAATTGTAAGCACACATTTATTTTGTCAATATGTTGAAACAGGGAACATAGAGGCTCAGGGGCTGCTCTGTAGCAGTCAGAAATGCACACCCTCACTTTTTATACCATTTAAAATCGTCAGGAATCTCTGAGAAGATGTTCCAAACCGTGTTGATGTGAAATAAAGTGGATAAATTGCCACAGGTCAAATTAGCATTGATCCTTTTGTCGTAGCTCACTGCTATACGCCGTCAGATCACTTCACTCACGTTAAGTCCATATTAAATAAATAGCCTAAAGAAATACAATAAACATGCCCAAAACACAGCAATATTTTCCTGGCTACCATGGCAGTAAAGTGCACTCTTACACATCCATGAGTGTGCTACAAAGACATTTCATTATGGGCCTACGGTATGTGCTGTCGGTCCTAAATATCCCTGTGCATCTCAGCCTATTGTCCTACACAGTCCCTACATGTTACGTCTGGGTCTGATCTCAGCGGCTGCGATACATCGGTTGAATTGAAACCGACCTTTCAGCGAGCGGGGGAGGCGGGTGTTGTAGGTGACGTCAAGCATATGTGGGGAATGGTAATTGACCGAAGTTTACGGATGGTTAAGGCCAGGCTAGCGATTGGGTAAAATCAGATCCAATCATTTCAAACTTTAAAAGGAGTTCACCCCTCCCACCTGAAAATGGAGCTCAATTATTGTGAAGATCGAGACAAAATATTCACCTTTCCCATAATGCATCGCGCGGCCCAAGATGTGCAAATCGCTTGTGGTGGACTATCTTTTGAAACCTTTGATGAGGACCCTATTTGAACGTATTAAGTTTGGAAGAAATGATCACAGACTTAAAGAGCAACTAAACACCAAATCTAGTTTTTTCTGCTGATAATATGTCAAAATGGATGTCTACATGTCTCTGGCATTATTTTGACATTTTAGTGTAAACTTGTTCACAGAAAAGGACTTTGCACATGAAATCCTTAGGGCAGGTGCGTAGGAGACGTGGGAGGAACCCAGTGTTCAAGAAACCCCGCACACTGCTCGCCTGGCAAGCCAGACTATAGCATGAATTGTATAGTCTGGGGTCGCACCATTGGGAAAGCTGAATGTTGTGGGTGGAGCCAACAGTTGTCATTCAAACTGCTTCTGCCGTGGTTGGTCAACGCTATGACCAATCAGAGCAACGGAGGATCTTCCTTGTTTTGCTATCTCACCGCAGTCTTGCAGCCTGCTAAGCCCGCCTCAACGATTCGAAAAAAGGCCAGATTCTTGACCCAGCTACGAGCAGCTCTTATGGTGCGACACTAGACCAACCCGCCAGGCAAAAAATATTTTTGGCCACTAAGGTGCGTCTAGTTTACTAGGCTAGCACGCTGCCTGACTTGCAAAGTAAGTTTATTCGGGACATAGTCAACGCTTCCCTCAAGCGAATCACACCTGGGACCTTTTTTCTGTGAAATAAAAGTGCTCACCACTCTGCCAAACTTTGTGCAAACCTTTGTCAAAGGAGATGTAAAAACAAATCTGCCCTTGATTTTTAAATACACTGGTGGAGCCATGGGACTTTTTCAGCTGCCCAATAACTCCCCTGTTGCCTTGGATTAGCTTGGATCGGTTCCTGCTTGGTGATTTTCAATGTGTTTAAATAAATAAGCCACTGGTCGCAGCTTGGATTAGCTCGTGGGGGAGACTATTTAGGTACACTTCTATTCTTAAGCTGCAATTTGTTCACAATGGCTAAAAACACTCCATGACATTGAGAACTCTTTCAGAAATACTCCAAGTTCAAGTGATAAATTAACGTTATGCACGGCTTGTAAAGCTTCCAACACGATCTAGCCTGTGCCCTTGACAAACTATCAGCGTGCTGTGTCTTCCTAAAGAGACACCTTTAGGATACTGCATCTGTTTTCACATTTAAATCACATGCTTTGACAGCCCGCAGGTCCCATTCTATTGAAACTCATTAACTTTCTAGTCCCATGACCAGTCCCGTTCTTGTTTTTGATGTGGGGAAAAAACAATGGGGTTCAAAGATACATAAGCACAAAGGATAGCATCAGACAGTGGAAAACAGCTTGTCTCGCTGTGTTGAGAGAGAGAGAGAGAGAGAAAAAAATGTCAAAGGACTGCGTACAAGTTGATTTTCTGTGATCGTTTAGGACTATTTTTTTACTGGTAACTGTGCTTTGTTATCTGCAACTTTTAGTGATAACATTTCACTTTTACTTTCATCAATTCTGGCATTTATCCCATAAAAAACATTTTCTCATTCTCGTCACTATTTTAAAAATTACCCATGACAAAGGGAAGCTGCTGCGGCCCAAAGTTGGAGAGACAATAGTTTGTTGCACAGGTCAGATTTTGTTAAGCGGAGACACCGCAGGCAAAACTAATTTCTGATTTGGGGCCAGTTTGCTCTCTGAACATATAAACTGCAAATTGGAAACAAATGAATTGCCTATTCTTCACAATTGTGAGGTGTTTAATCATTCCACTGATTCTCTCCTTGGATTTACACGGAAAACTGTGACTTTCTTACATCTTCACTTTAGTGGCACCTACAGTCATCAGGTTTTCCAGTTTTGTACAATATTTTTTGAAGATTTTCTTCAGATGGATTTGTTTAGTATCTAATTTCTAGCCTGATGTGCTTAGTTTTGAACCCCGAAAAGAAGAAATTTTTTTTTTTTTTTTTTTTTTATTCACATACAACATTTCCAAAATCTGCTCTAAAACATGTTTGTATCCAGTGTTGTTGGGATGTAATCCCATCTTCTTAATTCTTTGATTACTTTATTTTAAAAGTAATGTGATCACTAATTACTAGTTACTTTGGTTTAAAAAAGGATCAAGTAACAGCTGCTCAGTGCTTTGGAATGATTTCTCTATTTATTTATTGCTTTATTATTGCTTTGGCTGTAACTTGATTGAATAATGTTTACTGCTCATCACAAAATGAAGTCAAAAACTGTATATTTCATAAAACAAATGTACAGCGACTGCGTTATCTTACAATTAATGTGTTCATTTGAGATAATTGCAAAAAAAGGAATGGAATTATTATTTGAGAAATTAATTATAATCTAATTACCAGTTTTGCAATTGTAATCCCGTTACATTACTCCGTTACTAAAGTCATCTAATTATAGTAGTGGATTACTTAGTAATCCTTCACTCGGCAACTCTGTTGTAATTATGTCAATAAAATAAAACAATACATTTCAATCTGGATCTATCCATTATTCAGATTTTGTGGCAGAACATTTTTATCCAAAACATTAAATAAAAGAAAACTTGCAATATTTTTTCCTCATAATTTTGTCGGTAATGTACAGCAAAAGTTTCAAATTGATATCACTATATTTTTTTCCTATTCAGCTGCCGTGTCGCGCCTTAAGACGTTTTTGGTGATCATTTCAAACACATCTTCTTTAACAAGAATCTTCCCCACACTGTGCTAGTGCCTTAATGGAAAAGTGCTTTGAATGCTCCTATGGAAGTGGAAAACACAAAATAGTGTGTGCAGAGTACCCCGCGGCTCAATATGGGGCCTATACATTACACATCTACACTATTGCGCAGAATATATTTCATGGGATTCTTTTTTTGCCTCTTGCGTACTACTATATACTTCTTGGTTTAGTGCAATTCAGTCACACAGCCGGGCACGTGCTATGTTTACTCATCGGGAGATATAGCCTATTTTGGCGAATCGCACAGTCTTTCATCTCCACGGTCTGAGCGTGCCAGTCTAGCCGCTCCTCCCTCATTCTCATGCATACACCACTTCTCCCACCTGTATACCTTGTTTGTTTTCCCTCCGACACAGCACCCATCTATATTTACCAACTGCATAATATATCCTTGTGGCTGAGGTGGAGGAGGAGGAGGCTCCATCTGACTCACTCGCTCATTTGCATTGTTTATCCTCGGAGAAAGAACGCATCCCCCTGACCTGAAAAGTGGTAAGATTATTCTCCGTTATTGCTCGCTTCCCACACATGTCCTGACCCACGCGTCGCACAGAGCACAGAGCGGCGGCGGGGGAGTGCTAACAGCGTGTGTGTGTGTGTGTGTGTGTGTGTGTGTGTGTGCGTCCCTTTTGGCCTGTGAAAAATAGTCCACGGAGGCTTGAGTAATGAGCTGGTGCCACCTGTGCCCGCCACGCCAGCGGGACCGGGCAACGGTAATGGTGATGATCAACGCAGGATTCGCAATGTTATTCGAAAGACATCACTTTGCATCTCCCATCGCAGCCGTCTTCAACAAAAGGCCTTCCTGCATGGGGGGGGGGGGTACAGCTTTTGAAGAATAGCGCCGTTGGCTAAGTATTTCTTAGCACATGTACTAGCGCTGCTAATGGATACTCTCTACGGAAGTGTTTCAACGCGCATCTGCAAAAAAAAAAAGAGCTTTCCTAATTGCTAAACAGGAAGCCAATAAACCATCAAAAGGTACGATTCAAGCATTCTAACATACCGGCAACACATGAGACGCAGCACATGCATAAATGAGCGCGTCTAAATTGGATATCAAAGATTTAATGGCGGGCGATGTGGCAATACCTCACCATTAGCCGCTAGCGTGTAGGCTGTTAGCAACCTTTAACATCTGCGGCGTGTTTAAAATGCTAAGTCCATTAGGAGAGAGGTGAAGGGGGAGTGCGGCCTCTCTCCCCCCCCGCAGCTGAGCCACTTTAAATCCAGCGCTTCCACTTTGTCTTGGCAGGTTGTAACATAAAGTGCCACCGCGCTCCTTCAGACCATCCTCAACTTTTGTCTAAATTATACTCCGCAGGCCGCCCCCGCCGCTGCCACGTGCCCATTGGTGGCGCTCCGTTGGCACGAGCGCATCCCGGTAGCCGTCAGGTGCCCGCCACTCCACTCATTAACGCTGGCTTCTCAGGCGGCCGCGCAGCTTCCCTCATCATCGTTAAGAGTCGACCTGATTGTTTTAAAGGGACGTTTGATCGCAGCGGCGTAAGGTGTCAATGCAGCACTTTGCGGTAATTACTGGAGCTACTGTTTCCCCGTGGCCTTTGTGGCTCCAAGATGGTCACGCCGGCTGTTTTGGTTTCCTTTCTGCTACAGGGAAAGAGACTTTTTTTGCGAGAGTTTTGCAGTCTAAACCAGTGTTTCCCAACCAGGGGTACGGGGACCCCTAGGGGTACGCGAGAGGTAAGCAGGGGGTACTTTTTTGCTGAAATTATTTCAGATTGAAAGTTTGATAAAACAAATTATATTTTTGATTATTATAGGCAAAGAAAAGATTAAAAAAAAACATGTAAAGAGTAAGAGTTTCAGTGTATTTAGTCTTTTTCACGGATAATTATGCGTTTAGTCGTTCACTTTCTAATTAATCAACAAAACCATCGAGGCAGGGGGTACTCGTAGAATAAATGGAAGGCCCAAGGGGTACGCAAGTCAAAAAAGGTTGGGAACCACTGATCTAAACAAATGTAGTTTGCTATGGTTTGGGGAAGGCCCAAAGGGCACAGGGATTGGTCCTGTGCGACTGGAGGATCAACGATGCAAACTTAAGGCTGAAGATTACTTAATCTAATCTAAAAAATACATTTTTATGTATTTATTTTATTTATTTATTTATTTGATATGGACATAACAGGAGCATTGGACGAACCAGATGCATTGTTTAAAGTGTTTTATACCATGGTCAGTGAGAATTCCAATGCTAACTGCCGTGCATTATTTTCGTGTATACGCGCAGGTAGTTCTGGCAAGTATAAAATCACGTTCTATATCACTCCTCCACAGCTGTTGCCATAGTAACTGTAAGCTAAGTGTGGGGGAACTAGTTTCAGTTAAAGTCATGTAAAACATAAATAA
>OMNZ01022124.1:0-36045 GCA_900303255.1 Lesueurigobius sanzi | reverse complement strand
GTAGTTTTACACTTATAATCACTAGTTTTAGTTTAATATTATTTCTTTTGCTCACTTCCTGCCTCCAGCTGATGTCACTGATGATGTAAGCAGCGAAAGGATCCATTTCATTCTGCCACTAGGAAAAAAGTCTGGTATAGTCCCTTGAAAGACCAATCTGATCAGTGGAAGAAGTCCCCAAAAAGTACAACATGAGCAACACATTTACTCAAGTAAAAGTATAAAAGTATACACCTTTAAATGGTAATTTATGAGTAAAAATAAAAGGCTCCATCCATCTTCTTCCACTTATCTGTATTCTTGGAGTGAGCATGTGTGTGTGTGTGTGTGTGTGTGTGTGTGTGTGTGTGTGTGTGTGTGACAATTGTCTGTTAAATATGGGGGCTAAATGAATGAGTTGTATGAAAAATAAAGCTTGATTTGACTTGATCAGGATGCATTTTGTTTTGCTAATATCCCTCCTGCCCAGAAATGTTGGACAGAAACTAAATCTGTTGGAACAAATACTGTATTTAATTAAGAGTTTTTTTCAAGGTCTAAATCAGTGGTGCTCAAAGTGCGATGAATACAAATATGACAGAAGTACTTGCATTTCAGTTGTGCAAAGATATGTTACACAAGAAACAGGGAATCAAAAGCTAGTAAGATATATCTAAAGGAACATGACTCAGAAGCATTGGCACACATTGGAACTGACCAGGACCACAAAACAATGAAAACACATTTTCAATATTATTCCCTGATAGATGGTGCGTTCTGACTTGGCAGTCAACTACACAACAGGCCCAAACTATCCTGAAGTTATTTGTCCCTCCAGCTTCCCTTAGTTCTACAGTTAGCAGTTTGTGGTTCAGACCGGTAACACACTATATTATACTTTTAACTAAGTTTAATCATTTTACATTATTATAACCTGAATAACTTCTATTTTAGAGTTAGTCAGAGTTGGAATTAATGTTCCACAGCTGAAGTGTGGTTCTGCTAAATGCCCCAGTTGAACACTTACTAAAACAAGTTTGGTTTATATGAATGAATAAACTACCACTTTTTTCAGTTAAGATTGAGGCTGCACAATATGTCATCAAATTATTGTAATTGCAAATAGGCATTGTTATATTCCAGTAATATTGTTCTTGTAATATTTAAGACAATGGATTCTCAAAGGATTTCTCATAGACTGTGTGTAACTAGAGCTAGTACTACACTGAGAAGAAATTCATATTTATTTTCTCAATTTAAGTGCAATGAGAGTGAGACACTTTTTCTTTTTGACAACAATACAATACAGTTCCATTGGCTAAAGATTTTAGTTACTCAAAGCAAGGGCAATTTGAATCATTTCAAGAAAATTTGGCTTAGTTTTAGATTTTTTACAATACACTTTTCATATTGGATTACAAATCTTGTAAGTCAGGGTCCATTTAAACTACTGTTACACAATGACGGTGTAATAGATGTTATTAAAATCTGTTAATTCCCACCTCCATCATAAACTATCTGCAGACAAAACTAAACGTTGCAATTCTACAAGAGTCCAATATGCAGTGTCTTTTAACATTGAAATTCTTGGACAGTTCTAGTTCTCCTTGATGCGTCCGTATGACAAGCCTGATCGGACCAGGGCACAGATCCTTCCTCCTCCTCTCCCTCCTCTGCCTCCTCGCTGCTGTCCATGGAGCAGGCGGCTGTTCCAGGGGGTCGGTCTAAAGTGGCGGGCCCGATAAGAGTGTTTGTCTAACACTCTCCATGTCAAAACACTCATCTATCTTCTCTGTATCTATCCCCACCAGAGAACAACGGACAGACGCTGATAAAATGGCTTTCCCACAACTGCTGCTGCCGCTGCTGCCGGGGCGGGGGTTATGAGCGCGAGGAGAGGGGGGTGCAGTTTGAAGAGGACGTGCCGTACAGACAAGTCCGTGATGATTTATAAAACATGGCTTTGATAGTAGAGCTACAAAGTTTCTTTGTTGTGGGAAGTTTTTGTCTGCGCCGTCAAACTATACTTTTTTTCCCCTAACGCTTTGACCTCCAGCGACAAGACTGAAAATGTCTCACTGCAAAAAGTCATATCTTAGTTAAGTAATCTAGAAATTAGTTGAAGTTTCTTGAAAGAAGTACATTTGTCCTTGGTTTGAGAAACTAATTTCAGGATACTTGTCCATGGGGCAAGTTTTTAACACTTGAATAAGGCAAAACACCAATAACAATCGGATTTCAAGTTATTTGTGTTTAATTTTGAGTGTGTTAAGGCTGTTTTTCTTAATTGTACTGTATTTCAGGTAAATTTAACTCATTTCTAGTTTACTTAACTTACTAAGATATGACTTTTTGCAGTGCACCGAACACTTCAAAATAATAAAACAAACACTGTAAAAAAGTGATATCTTGATAAGTTAAATTTGATTGTATTGAGAATAGTTGGCCTTCTCTTCAGTTATTTTGACTTGCCAAGTAAAATTACCCGCAAGGTATTTTTGCACTTACTATAAGAAAAAAAAAATGAATAAGTTTTTCCCTACTCATTCCAAGTAAAATGTAATGAATTATTTTAGGGGCAAAAATATTTTTTCAACTTATTTTAGGTGCAAAAATGCTTATTCCATTGGCAGATAATTTTGCTTCCCTTCTCAAATCACAGTCAAATTTTCTTATTCCAAGAAAATCGTACCTATTTTAAGATTTATTTTTCCAGTGTGCTTTAGTTTTGTGTTTCTGTGGCTTTTGCTATGTGGTATTCACTGCGGACTCAACAGCTGAATACTACACAGAATCCCAAATGTTCAACATTTGACATGTGACATGAGCCCATGTAATGAGTAGTGTGTACACAGTGTAAAATGACAGGTATCACTGAACAGTGGAGTACTGCTCTGGTTTGAGTTACTGTAAAAGTCTCCGGCCAGAGTCCACAGAGATCATGACACAGCGCCAGACGCAACAGGAGCTGAGCGGGGCCTCGGGGCTCAGGTGGAGATCAGGGTTTGATCAAATGACCCAGGCTTAAGGTGGGTCTCCATTTCACCTTCAGGTTTGTACCACAACCGCTTCTTGGTGTAAACCCAATACTTTCAATTTATTTGCATGTCTTGGTGCAAAACAGATCTGAAATATGTTAAAATGGCACTAATGCTGCAAACGTCCATGCCACTTGTATAAGGCAAACCCAAACAGTGTTCCACATTTCATGCACAATATTATACCATTTCATAATTAGATTTATTCTATCAATTTATGGAAAAATCATTCAGGACTCAACATTTGGATGTGTGAATGTTTAGGTCGTACCGGAGTTCATTTGATCCTGTGAGGCCTGAGTTTAGCCATCGTGACCTGCCTTATCACCTCACTTCATCACTGTCCAATCTGCTGCGCTGCCATTGGCTGACCCAGGTCACATGATGGTCTTATCAGAGTGACCAGCTCCACTGACCCTCATTGTGAAACTGCACCAGTGTTTGGCCCCATAAGCAACAAGACACTCGCCAAAAACAACACAAGCATAAAACCCAGAATGTGTTATGATCGTGCTTTAGTCACTTAGTTCATTCCATTCACTAAACAGTGTTGACTTCAATTGAGTCAAAGTAATATTGTCGCTGATAAAAATCAGACATAAACTAAACTAAAAGCTCAAAAGTTTACATACTCTTTTAATCTATTGGCCTTTTTTCATAGAATATGAATGATAACATAAAAATCATCTTTTTTCCTCTCATGGTTAGTGGTTGTGCGAAGCCATTTATTGTCAGAGAACTGAGTTTACTCTTTTGTATTCATAATGAAACTCAGATGACCCTGATCTAATGTTTACATGACCTTCAACAATATGTAAACTTTTGAATTGATCCAGGACATTTGGCTAGTGAGTTTTTTTTACAATAAATGGCTTCAGGCAACCACTCACCATGAGTGAAATAAAGGTTACTGGGTTATTATTCGTATTTTATGAAGTGCATGAGTTTACGTCCCCTGACATTCTGTCTGGGTATGTAAACTTATGAGCACAGCTGTAAATTCACTGCCAAAGAAACAGGTGTCTACTTTGTTCATGTGGAAGAAGCTCCATAAAACAGCGAATACAATTTAATATGTTGGAATACAATAATATAAATATAAAGTTCAATAAATAATTTTAGATTTAAATGTACAACATTTTTATCGATTGAAAGTAGACTAAAACAAAAATGAATTGTTTGACTAAACCGTAACATTTTCGTCAAAAGACTAAGACTAAAACTAAATTGAAATATGTTATTCAAAATGCGGTGAACTCACTAAAGCCTGTACTTATCCCAATGTTGTTCCAGCTACAGTTAGTAACTAGGTGCTATAATCTCCGTGGCTCATTAGTTTAGCCTTTAGTCTATTGAAGCCGATGATGAAGTGGAGTGAAATTACTGAACAGCAGCATCACTTACTATCAGGGCTAAGTTCCCCTCATAGCACCGGTGGATTGAAGCTATCGCTGCGGCTGCCGCGTTAATGAGTGTTTGTGGTAATCCCAACAGGTTAACAGTGTTCAGAGGGATAACAGACACGCAACACGCCTAATCCTGTTAATTACCCTCCTGCCCGGCGCGGACCTCCGTAATGACCTTATCAAAATGGCCGCAGTGCTGAAGATACACCCTCAGAGCCCTCGCAGCTCCTTGTGGAACCGACTGGACATCCCATTCTCTCCCCTCCAAAAAACAGCAGTATTTTTGGATGGGCTTGTTATCAATATGTAGCAGACTGGGCCGACTGTATGCACATGGGCCTCCACAAACGCATAGACAAAGGCTCAGCGATACAGACGCTTCGGCAGCCACTGGGGCGTCCAGGCCTCTTTGACGAGCTGACACAATAAAACAATCAGCCGTCATTAATGAACGACTAACGCAATTAGCGCCGCTGCTGAGAGGGAGGGAGCCTCGCACATAACAGGGTACATCAGGGAGGCTAGGCTGACAAAACCAATCAGGAATAAGTCACTTTTTCTTTTTAAATAAGTTTGTTTGCCCTGGATTTGAGTAAGTAAGGAAAATGCCCCCACTTCTCTGCACTTACTGTATATGTAGGGTGACCAGACATTTTTTTCATAATTTTTGTCATCTTTTTTGTCATTTTTCATCATTCTTTTGTATTTTTCATCATTTTTTGATAATTTTCCTCACATTTTTATTGCTTAAAAAAAAAAAATCATACTTTTTGTAATATTTTTTCATTATTCTTTTGTATTTACTATTTTTTCATCATTTTTTGTGAATTTTTCTCACTTTCATAATTTTCCCCGTGTTTTTGTTGTATGTATTTTTAATTTATTTATTTCTGCATTTTTCGTCTTGGCTAAATGTCATAAAGTATCAAGTAAATAATGCTCCTTTGGACATGGCACTGGTGAGAAACTGGGACAACTGGGACAGAGATTGTGTCAAACTGGGACAAATGAATGGTTTCAGATAAATTCACAGGGACATGGGACAGAGGGCTCAAAACTGGGACTGTCCCGGGTAAACTGGGACGTCTGGCCACCCTATGTATATGAAAAAAACAAAACAAAGCCAAATATACTTAAAGAACAACAAACCCCCCTACCAGAGCCTAACTCCACCCACATCTATTTTTTGGAACCTGGCGTAGCAGGGAATGCCCGGGGGGTGAGGGTACTGCTGCAGCTAACTTTCTAAGATAGTTGAGGTTATGCTTGCTCCAGAGCAGCTAAATGCTACTCAATATGGACACATGCTATATATCTTTTAAAAGCTCTTCATGAGCCCGTTTCAGTCGCTGGATTTGTTTTACAGATGTGTTAAGTCTCCAAGCATAAAACGTTTAGAATCGCCATAATCTGGGTAGCAACATTAGCCTGCTGTTGTTGTTGTTGTTGTAGTGTTAGCGGCAGGGTCACATGCTATATATCTTTTAAAAGCTCTTCATGAGCCCGTTTCAGTCGCTGGATTTGTTTTACAGATGTGTTAAGTCTCCAAGCATAAAACGTTTAGAATGGCCATTAGCATCTGGGTAGCAACATTAGCCTGCTGTTGTTGTTGTTGTTGTTGTAGTGTTAGCGGCAGGGTCCACAGCGGCAGGGCTCCTGACGTCACATCAGTTTTGGGACATCACATCAACTATTGAACCAATAAGGTGAGAGACTCCAAAATTCAAATGCCATATAGTTTTAACCTCAAGAGGCCGCCACAGAGACGGTTTTAAGCACAAAAGTTAGATTTCACCAAATGTGCTCTAAAATGTCAAAGTAATAATGGAGACATGTAGGCAACACTATTAGACACCCATTTAAACAGTTAATCAGCAAAAAAAAAGTTGGTTTGCTGCTTAGTTATTCTTTAATTTTAAGTTTAACGGTTCTCAATGCTGAGACAATATAATAAAGCGTGAGAATTTGAATTGCCAAACCTTTTTATCTGAAAGGAGATTGCAGAAAAGCATATCATTAGCAGATGCACCTCACTATATAGACACACTGACTTATTGATCTTAAGCCATTTTAATTTATGTGGAATTTAATCACTTTCATAGCCTGTACGCAATTTAATTTAATGCATGTTTCTGAATATATTGCAAAAAAAATGTGGAAAAGTACAGAGGGAAAAAAATTAAGAGAAATGACAAAAATAGGCTCTTCAAATGCGTCATCTTCAGGTGAGAGTGGCCTCAATAAAGAATGATTTATTTATTTATTGTAAGCAGAGTGCCTCCTCCTTTCTTAAATTAAAATCTGTAAGCCTTTCAAACTAACTAGTAGCTAGCAGCGCTTACGATTTCCAATGATACGATTCTGAAAAGCGAAAGGTTTCAGACAATGCTGCTGCAAAGAGCTAAACAAAACAGAAAAATCATATCTATTTTGATCCAAGTGAGCGCTGTTACACCGAGTATCAAGTCAATACTTTCACAGGGATAAAGCTATATCCCTTAAGCCTTAAAGTTGATGCACAGTGAAGTGTCGATTGCATAAATTAAGTCTGCGCACGGAGCATGGGCAGAGCCTGAAGAGCAGCTGCTGATTGGATATCAATGAGGAGCAGTAGGAAACGCACACAGGTGTAATCCAACACTGTCTCAGCTCTATCTGGCCTAATTGATTTTAAAAAGACTATTGTTGAAATCAAATGAGCACATCACAGCGCGCCTATTGATTTTTTGACACCGTACAACAGGAAATCTTTATCTGCCGCCAACTCCGACCCCGCTCTAATAGGTGGGGTTTAACCTCCGCTGAATGACAAATCCAACACCTCCCTGTTCCCTTCTGTATCGCAGTCCACACGGAGAACAGGGGGAACAATGCGGGGACAAAAGCACCGGAAAACCTCGTCCCATCTGACCACTGTCCCAAACTTCACTCAATGGTGAAAGATTAACCACAGACGCAGGCATTTTATGGTGACCCACATCTATTGTTGTCAGTCTCCGGTTAACAGGCTGTTAGTAAAAGTAGCAGGTTACTGTTACAGGTTTAAAGTTTACAAGTTTCAGGGCGCCATACTGCCAAAGCCATGTAAACAACAACAAAGAGCCTGATTGGTCATGAATGAGGCTTTACATTTAGAGAGAGGTTGGTAGTTTTTACTTTCTGACTATTTAAAGATGCACTGTGTAACGTTTTGGATTAAACTTCTAATGACCAGACAGAAGATGCTATTTTTATGATGGCTAATCAAAGAAGGTTTTGGATTAGGACCTAACCTATTTAAATATCATATTTGGCTGGCTTTAGTCAATATCTCCATGGAGACGAGCTGGAGACATCCCCGCTCCCAGGAAAGTTACAAGTCGGGTCTTAGGAGAGGAGTCGCTCACAGCAATGTACAGTATGTTCATTTTCGAGGTATTTTTCAGGAATAAAAATATGTGTAATTAAACAGATACTTGTATTTTATTCTAATTATTGGGTGAAATGCTACACATTGTACCTTTAATACAACTTCTCAGTCTGCTGCTGCTTTTCCTCTCCCGTCATTTCCCTATGGGGGATAAGCAGGGCCTCTTCCAAATAAATAAAAAGTTCTCGATTACATGGCGGGGAGTGAGTTACTGATGGACTGCCACAAGCAACGTGTTTAAAAAGATCACGCTGGTGTAAAGACGAGGAACTTTTTTTTTATCTTTTGAGGTAAAGGCTAGCATTAAAAAACAATGACACAAAAATTAAACAACTAAAAATATTTACTGAAGACAGGCCAATTATTTTTTAAGCAGCTTGTTAAAAATTTGAGAGCTATTTTAATTTTTATTTAGTGTTAGCCATTAGCTGGAAGAGAAAAACAGGCTACCGCAATGAACATGGACGTTTCCTTTTTGTGAAGTCTGTAATCAGTAACTGTCGTCATGTAATCAAGAACTTTTTATTGATTACATAGGAAAATAACGGAAGAGGAAGAGCAGCACCTCCGGAGAATTCAGTCAGAAGTCACGTGTCCCTCGCGTGCATGTGGCCTGTTAACTTTTGTATGATGTCACTATTCATTTTCTGGTCATTTTAAAGTTTAAAAGTCACCGAAAATACGAAAAAATACGAAAATAAAAATCCAATTTGCCAGTGATTATCTGCAATCTGCTGCATGTCTTTTACATTTAAAACCCTGCATCTCCCAAACAAGAACAACGGCAAATGTCATATTCAAATTCACACTTGCTCGGTGATGACCAGTGCAATCTCTCCTTAAATTCTTACACTCAGATAAAAGCACACTCCCGCCTGTGCCTCTCTGTTCTCTTTGTGCTCTCCCTCGTGTTCCCCGCAGCACCCCTGGGTCCTGGGAGTCCGGCTGGCTCCGAGCTCGCGACAGATAGACATTTGTGGGATACGCATCTCCTGCTCAGGACCACACAATCATTTCCATTTTACCCTCTGTTGCACAGGCGAGATAAGACACCTGCGGAGCTCGTCTAATCAGATGAGCTTCAACAGAACTTTATCATTGACATTTACCACTGTTTACCCAACTAATTTCTCTTAACTGCACTGCTGAACTTTTATCTGCAAAATACATACAGCGGCTGAAAAGAGCAAGAAGCAAACATGCAAATTCACAAATATGTGGAGGAAGATAAAATGAGGAGGGGAAACTAAAGGCATTTGCCAGGCTCCTCAGTCGACCGGGTGAAGCCGAAACTCCACAAACTAACACTCACAGGAGGCATTCTTCATTTACAGGACGCCGACTCAGGCCTTTGTCCAGAAACCTGTGTGAAAAAACACACTATTTGAAGAAAGGAAATTGTTGTAGATAGTGGGGTGGTTTTCATGGTTTCATCATTTTGAAAGAACCAATTTGAAGATCCTTTTGTCTAAATATGCGTTTCGGATTGAAGTATAGAAAATAATTAAAGTTTGCTTATCCAACATAAAGGCTATCACCTGTTAAAACAAAACCCAACAACAACAGCAGAGGGCAAGCTTTAGTGATTGTAGCCCTCAGAGAGAAGACTTTAAAACAGCTCTGCTTCTTTTCAAGTCATTTCATTTATTATTTATTTCATTGATTCAGTTCAAGTCATAGCCAGCTTTAACAATCAATCAAGAACGAAAAGGAGCAGAAAGAAGTAAAAACGTATGTCTGACCCCTATAAACACAAATACATTAACTGTTCAATTTAATATGCTGTGATACAGCCACTTGGCTATTTCAAGACATAACAATCATACTACAGAGTAATATAGCGAACAACTACTCTGCAGTTTCATAACTTTTCAACATTTAACTTTTTTAATTCATTTTAAATACATAGACTTTTATATAGACTTTTAAATTTTAACATCAAGGCCGTTCCATAAACCAATGCCTTTTATTGAAATACATGTTTCCTTTATTGTTGTAACCTGGGTTTAAAGGAAACCTCAGTCCCTTTTAATTCACATCTATCTAATATACAGTATATATCTAATTAATTCGATTTCAATGTGTTCAATATTTGATTTGTTGGGTCTCCGTTTCCACTTCCACTAACAATTCTCACAGCCCTTTTCTGTAAAAGGAAAGTTTCTTCATAGCTTAGCACCAAAGTACATCTCTGACATGTTAGTGCCTTATGAACCATCTCGGACTCTGAGGACCTCAGGGAGAGGTCTCCTGCTGGTCCCAGAGTCAGGACTAAACATGGTGAGGCTGCGTTTCTCTTTTATGCAGCAACAATCTGGAACAGTCTGACAGAAGATGTGAGACAGGCCTCAACTCTGACCATGTTTAAATCCAGGCTTTTTAGCTGTGCATTATGAAAGTATTTTATCAGCACTTTGCTTTTAATGTAATTAAATGATGATTATTTTCATGTTTGATTGATTTTATCTGCCGTCTTGTGATTGTATGTAACTGTGAAGCACTTTGAATTGCCTTAAGTATGAATTGTGCTCTGAGATTCCTTAGCATGTAAGCGTGATCTAAACAAAATCTGAAATCTGCTGCGTTGTGTTCATGTTCATGTGGACAGGGGTTGGACAGGCACACTCCCGTCTCCGCTCTTGAGCCTCTCTCACTCTGTCTGAACGACTGTCACAAATTGAAAGTGGAGACCTTCCAGAAACTCGGCCTGATAATCACACATAAATTAATTAGAAACTGTTTCTTGACATTCTGTGCGCGCAGTCTGGGAGCGGCAAAAAGACTCAGGCAAAGCCACTAAATTAATTGTACGCTATGTGACTCTGATAATTAATTCAATCATTAATTCACGTCTGCCTTAACAACTCCTTCTGGCTGCGGCGGAACAGGACGTTTCAATCAGGCCTGTATCGGCAGCAGCGCACTCCGAGACATGGGCAAAAGTTACACACTGATAAAATTGCTTCATGTGCTTGGGTCAATGAGAGGTTCTTCTTAATCTGTTAATTGCGGCCGATCGGAACTGAGTGGGGCGAGAGCGGCTGTGGCTGCACATGGGTTTGTCCCATAACTGGAGGACTGTTAGTCGAACGCCAGTCTCCCTTGGGCAAGACACTTAACCCAACTTCCATTTTTATGATGAAATGTGTGATGCAGATGTTTTTCAGCCAAGAAAATGTGACTGTACCTCTCCTCACGGCACAGTAATAAGATGAGAATATGATGCAAAGGGCAGTGGTAAATAGAGAAGAGATTAGCATTTATTTTTTCCTGTTTCCAAAATTTCATAAATTACAAATGCAAATCACAGTTTTCCATCTTTATGCTTAATAACTTGTTCCAGCCGTTTGCACAATGTGATTATGTCCACACTCACATCTGCGGTTTAGTACAATAATTTAGTTTTTTTTTTCCTTTTAGTGTATTCTTATTGGCCTTATAGTTTGATACTTGTTTAATTATTTATCACTATTACTAGTTTATGTTTCGTGTTGCACAATTTAACCAAAGAAAATTTCAGAGTTTGTGAATCTTTTCTCTGACAATGGCAAATAAAGGCATTCTGATTCCTTACACAGTCTTTATTCTGCGTAAACCAAGTCACCAACTTGTTCATCCAGTCAGCTACTTTGACGTAACAAAAATGGCTGGGTGCTTTGAATATAATGCTTTGATGACACTTGACACTACGACTTAAGTAGATTTCACTTCACTAGCCAAGATAAATTACTTTAGTTTCTTTTTTATCCACCACAGGCCAAAGGTTTTAAAACAAACCAACCTACAAGTGCCATGTATTTACTGTATGAGATCTTCTGCAACAGATATGGCAAGAACTTTATTAAGAATATTTCATTTATACAGTACTGCAGAGAGATTGCCACAAGTGTCTTCAGTTGTTATTATCTGCCAAGGGCTTCTTTAAAGGAATAGTACACTGTTTTCCATGCTGAGATATGTTCTTACCTGAGCTTAGACGTGTTGATGCGTACATGTCTGGTCTTTGTGCGTGCCCCCAGTAATGTAAACAGACTGAAGATGACTACCATGTTATTAAACTTTTGGGAACAATGCTGTTTTGTTGACCCTTGTACCATGCCAATACTGCGAAAGTAAAGTGCTAAATTCCCCGACATGACAAACTGATATGTTGGAGTGACTGCCTCTATCCGCGGCGCTAAACACTCTCCAGCTGTTATTAAAACTGATCCGTCATATCTGCCTCCCGTTCGCTGTTGTTGATATTAATTAAGCTAACTGTCTGAGGCGCTGATCCATGGCTACACAGTTAATCACGGAGTTGGTGGTGGAGGGGAGAGTGCAGAGCAGGCCCCTGTGCACCCAGCCGTTTGACAAAGTGATGCCAGGTCTACAGTGAGCCGCCGCCGCCGCTGCTGCACCGTTGGATCTTTGTCTGTGTCAGGAAGGAAACTGTGAGGAGCAGATAGAGCAGAGGACAGAGAGACAGGGACACACCACGATAACGCGCTGATATTAGGAGCGCGGGCTAAATGTGTGCGAAATGTGGGACACGGCACACGGCGACACTGGGCAAAGGCGGGTCGTGCACATTTACTCGAGTACATGGGTAAGCTTTTGAAGAAAGTGCACTTTTATGAGTAGTTTCATCACACAATACATTTACTTCTACTTGAGTAATGTTTTGTTTTTTTAAAAACAAAAGGAAAGAGAAAGGAAGGGAATCTTATTTGTGTCTTTCACATGACACGAGTCATCCACAACGCCTCTCACAAGTTTGGGTTCATCCACTTACAGGTGGATGAACCTGTAAACTAAGAAAGGACCACAAACCTGATATGTAAAGGAGAGAATACTACACAAGCGGAAAATGCACAAATAACTGGGCTCCAAGTTATGTTTGTAGCCAGAGCTGCCCCTGGGGAAGACTGACATGGAGTATCAAAATTTCCCTTTTCATTTATTTATTTCAGGCAAAAAATACATCACAGTAGGTGGGCAGTGGGCACAGGGATCAATTAAAAAAAATCAGATTAGATTGCCTGAAAAGGAGTGAGAAGGAAGAACAACCTATTTTAATCCCACCCCGAATTACACATTCATAAAAATACAATAAGCTTTTCTGCTGCTTTGTTCCTCTGTCTGATGGAATATCATGAGTGGTGCATTTGCTGTACTGGGTTTGTTTTATTTGGGTATTAAACTGGAATTAAAAAGCATTAAAATGGCGTGAAAAAGCATGAAAATGGCGCGCCCCTCCATGGTTTTCAGTTTTAGTTTTACTTTACTTATCTGTCTATGTGTTCTGTAACTCACTTATTGTTTTTGTGCATGCTTATTTATATGTAATGTATTTTTTCTTGACCACCACCCACTCACTCGCTCACACCGGTGGTGATTGAATGGTCTTGCCCAAGGACACAACAACAGCCTGCACCTGCGGGAGCAAACTTCTGATCTTCCAATCATGAGATGACTCTGCGCACTGTAACATCAATAAAATAAAAACTAAGAAGTGCACGGGCGTTGGGCAAGCAACATTTCTCTGTTATATTGGCTTATGAAGGGTAATTCCCACGAAACAACACCTGCACAGAAGCTGCAGAGCAAAAGAAGAACTCAATAAGACTAAAAAACTAAGAAAGGTGTGGGAATGAAACCAACATCTTCTTTGCTAAGGGGCAGGTCTGTTCACTTTTAGTATACAGTATATTTTTGCACAGCTTCGACTCTCAATCCCTGGCATTTTTCTCTGTACTACTTTTGCACAATAAATCATATTGATAGACCACACATTTTACCTCATCTAATACACTGCCAGTGCCAGTCCAACAAGAAGGCTTTTCACCACAAAATCACTCTATTCTGAAGTCGAAGGGGGTCATTTATCAAGGCAGGTGCAAATTGAAAAATAAACTATTCTATTTTGTGGCCGTGTTCACCAAAATGAACTTTTGAAATCATGCTTATTACATAGCAGGACCACAAACCTGATACGTAAAGGAGAGAATACTACACGAGTGGAAAATGCACAAATAACTGGGCTGCTGATCCACTTTTGCACGTACTACTCGCTGGTAAATGACCCCCACAGCGTAGAAGAGAAGTAAATAGAACAGTGCAAAGCTTCTGTCTGGCCATATTTTGGTAGCAGATGTCACAGCACCCTGTAATGTTGTGCAGATTACTGCCCATGGCCCATCAATCATCAGAGGAGGAGGATGGCCATCACTGAAGGACACTGAAAACACTGTCACTCACTGCATCACTCTTCATGTGTGAAAGGACATTTTGTTTTATTTTTACTTCACTGTCTGTGTGAAAATGCAGGAACTTCTTTGTCAGCATGAGTATTTTTACGTAGCGTGGACAGCAGTAGAAGTAGTTGAATAGATTTAAATGTACAGTGAGTAAAACGATTCTAAATGTTTAATGGGAAGGGAAAGCTAAACCATTGATGTCAGCAGCACTTCAGCCCTGGCCAAACACACGCAGCCTTGATGAAGGAGGCCTTTGATTGACAGCGTGTGGTGACAGGAGCTTACAGGGCCGTCCCGCTCACAGACAGGGGGTGTGCTGGCTGCAGATACGGAGGAAGGGTGTACAACAGGGACTGAGGAGATGTTTGGTCAAATGTGTGATTAATTACCTGCTCCGGAGATGTATTTGTGCAAAGGAAATGCTACTGTATATGTACCGGACAAACATATAGGCTTACACACTTCATTTCATACAGATCAGCAAAACACCACAGCTTAAAACTCACCACAATAAGACATTTCAAAGTCTGCTATAAACTAATGCTAACACAGAAAGCCATTTAGTGTCACTGATGCCAAATACATAATATTATTATTATTATTATTAAGAAAAACTGGGATTATCATAATAATAATTACTAAATGCTTAATTGCTATTTACCTAGATTTTTGTGCCCGCCCACACATAAGCACCCAAAATGTCCTCAATTTTAACCACCAAACACTATGGGCATGATCCATATGTGCTATAAGTGCTATCCATAAGTGCTTCAGAAGATCATTAACACTGCTCAGAAGATCACTGGCTGCCCTCTCCTCTCTCTGACAGAGCTATAAAGCTCACGTTGCCTCAAGAAGGCCGAAACCATCATCAAGGACACCTGACATCCAGGACACTCCCTCTTTCAATTACTACATTCAAGGAGTAGGCACAGGTCCATTAAGACCAGGACAAATAGATATATTTGTATTTTTAATAGAAAGTGCAGTTGCCACACTGAATGCTGTCAAATGCGACCAACCATAGGCCTAATGTAACTGAGTGTGTCATGTGTCATTTCAAAGAATTAATTGCCTTTTATTGACATTTTTTGGAATACACCAACTGGACTACAACATTTTAGTTGTACTTGTTGCAATGACAATAAAGATTATCCATTCATATGTCATATCAGAAACATATCTTCAGCGAGTACTTGTATCATACGCAAATACGGTTGAAATAACATAATATATTATAATATTGAGTATATACCGATTCCCAATATCAACAGATACATAGATGATATTTTCACAAAAGTAGATTTGTAGAGCCATATTTGTTTTTATGCAAAATAAACTGGTTTGCATTGGGTGAAAAAAACAAGCGATTTTGTCAGCATAAAGTGTTAAATTAAAATAAAAACACCAAGACCTTCACTAGTGGCCAATATTAGCCTATTTCTTTAGATGTGACTCAGTCATAGCTTCTGTCCCAGCCTCGATTGGTTGAAGCTAGCCTTAGCATACTCCTGCTAGCTGCAGTATTTTTGTGCAACAAAAGTTGTATTGCAAAGTGTAAAACTAACAATGACTAAATTCTACGGGTTAAGAGCTTCCAAATGACATACAGCATGTCCAATACCAGATACTGTATTATTCCGGTATCAGCTGTGATATTTGAGACCTGTATTGGGGCGGTGCAGCCCTAATATTCAGCATAATAAAAACCTCCATTAGTGCACTTCACCCTTAAGATAATTCAGATTCATCGGAGCATGTATTTTATCATGGACATAGTATTGAGACACATATCAAATACTGAATATTGTATCAGGATATATCTATGTATTGTGGCAAGTTGTAATACCCAGCCCTACCAAACACAATATCCACAACCAGCAATAATAGAAAAACATACAATTATTTCAGGGAACAACATGGCAGTAATATGAATGCAAATACCTTTAAAGTTTAAAATGAGAGAATACAGAAAATACAAAAAAAAATCTACATTTTCCACACACTGAACACTGGGCCCTTGTGGGTGTATAGTTATGCCAACAATGCCGCTCTCATCAGTGCGAGGCCACTGCTGCACTAATACAGCGAGCTACAATTAACTTGAGAGTTGGAGTTTCTGTGTGAAGTGCTGCGGCCCATGTGCTGTCACTTGTACATAATCTCCGTTCATCCTTCTATCAGTGACCCCCGCGCTCCCACTGCTCACCTGTAATTTCACTATCAGTCAGTCCTCATCTCCAGCTCTTATTGATCCTTAAACCCCTTCACCCACATTATTACTCGGCTCCCAACTCACCGCTCATCAGTAACGCCACTCTCACAGTCACGCCTCACACTGCCTTTGAACTGTCTGCGCCTTCTCATTAGGCTTTTATATTACAGCATAATGAAGGACAGTGTTTCACAATTGTCTGAATGATTGTACTGCAGCTTATGTTCCCTCTCAATAACAGTGTACACAACGATCTATACTAATAATACACATATAAAATGGACACATTTTAAAACGCCTGGTTTTACATCATGATAAACACACTGAAATGATTTGGCTACCACTTTGGTCTATGAATATATTAAAATTGCCACTTTCTCTTTGTTAACATCCAGGGTTGAACTTTTGATCTCATAAAGACCCAGGACCTCTGACTGTGGAGATAGAAGTCTACACCAGGGGTCTCCAAAACAAACATAGCCATGACCTGCTTATTAAAAAAAGTAGTGTTGTTCCGATACCATTTTTTCTCATCCGATCCGATACCGATATCTGGACTCAGAGTAGTCGGCGATACCAAGTACTTCTCCGATACCACAATGTAAATAAAAACACTAGCAAAAGTCTGTAAAAAGACGCCAAAGCCCATTGCATATGGCTCATTCTGCAGATAAAATGTATTCTGTCACTGTTCTGTTTCCACTCTAAAGATTAAATGAAGGAAAAAAAGGAAACACAAATGTATCTGCTGTGATCTTTAGAGGGTTCCGTGTCTGCAGAGCCCAGAAAAACGCATTGTAGTATCGGATAGGTTTTGGTTCAGGTACTCGCCGATACCGATACCTGAAAAACCTGTGGTATCGGCATGAAATCTGATACCAGTATCGGTATCGGAACATCCCTAAAAAAAAGTGCTGATCAAATTAAAATGAATCAATATTTAGCCATTTTGATTTTGATTGTGCAATGAGTCCTTTTCTCCCTCTTTTAGCTTCAAAATAGCTTGTATTTTTTCACTGAAATAGTTTTTAGAATTCAGTCAGGGGCTGCATCACATTTGTTCAATTACAAAATAATTTTGGCTACCCTCGTTATTAACTACGCTGACTGCGGAGAGATTAGAAAATAAACCACACAAAAACATGTACAACTGTTGAAGGGGGGTAGTGTTGTTCCGACACCATTTTTTCTGATCCAATCCGATGCCAATACTTGAGTTCAGAACAGCACTAGTCTGATAGTGTGAATACAAACAATAGCAAAGCCTGTAAAAACATGGCAAGACCCATAGCACGTGGCTCATTCACAAACTCTGGAAAATACAGCTTGAAAGAGTCCAATCACTAACGCTCGGCTCGAGTCGTCCGCGGACCAATGACGTGCCTGCATTGGGGTTTAAGGCGGGACATGTTGGTATGACGTCACACCAAACGCTGAAGAATAACAAACATGGCTACATCTAAGGACTTACTTTTTGATGCTGCGATTGACCCGTTTTAGCTGAAATGATTACTATTTCTGCTTTGAAAAGGGAGCAAAGGACGTTTGTGCTTTTCTCTCGACTGGATTCGGCAGAAAAAAATTCGGGTACTAATACAGTGCATATTATTGCTGTCCAAGGAGTCACAGGATTGAATGGCAAAGAGGATTTAGGGCATCTGGCATAAACCCTACAGTAGCCTAGGAAGGCAGAAGCTAAAAAGATACTGTGTCTACTCTGGCTAATATTCCTTCAGTCCCCATTTACATTAAAAGAGTGAGGCAGCAGTCTGAATACAGTCAAATATTCAATTCAATTTACTCACACTAATAAATCCTGCTAAATGTGAGATGCCATTACTGATAGAAAATGTTGAATTTTATTTCAATATAGGCATGAATAATTTCCTTGATAAAGTGTGATAAGATTTTGACGCTATATCACTTCCCAATTTTCTCCCCACACCCCCTGACACTGGGCGAACAATTGGACCCCCGGGAGCCAGTGGAGCGCGGGGTTTTCCTGCTTGGCCAGCAGCTCCTTATCCTGCCCACCAGAGTTATTCAAATTAGCTCATATAAAGCATTAGAATGGCAGCCGTAATAACGTTTATTATTATTTACCCTTTCAGTGTGTGCGCGTGTGTGCGGGGGCTGGCTGCTGGGTTATCATGCTGTTAATTATAATGGAGCGTGAAGGCGCACTATATGCATATTATCACCAGGGAGAGTCTCATTTATTTGGGCTAAGGAAAGGGAGATGTCGTATTAGCATAGCCGCGCACACATCCAGAGGAATGGGCTGTGAAGGTGCACCCTCATCACTTTGTCCACACGATAAGGGCTTTGTTTTTTTTTCAGCCTGATGCATCTGGTCATGGCTGGCTGAACGGAGCACTCGAGGGAAAGATGTTTGTGAAAAAGCTTACTGTTTGGATCATTGCTGTGGTCTGACGCACACCTCGCACTTTTGATGTGGTCTACCGTGGTTTTCATATTTCACCTTGACCTGAGAGGCTCCTGTCGACAGTCAGACAATAGTATTCACTTTCCATTCCAAGTTTACAGTGTTTTGGAATTAATTCTGGGCCTGAGTCTGATTTAGATGCAGGGACAAGTCTGTGTATGTGCTCTGTGTTACATGGGACTAACTACTTTGTGTGCCCTCGTGTTCAAAGACATGATTGCGTTCGGAGATTTTGTAAACTTGCCTTTCGCGGTGGCTGAGTGATTAGCGTTCTTGCCACAAATAAAGAACGCCCCAACCAGGTTTGATGACAAGACCTCAGAGGGCTTTCTCTGTGGAGTTGCTATGTTCTCCTCGTCGGCATGAGTCAAATGCAGAGGAGACATTTTCTTCTTTACAGGGCTGTGTCTGTAAATATATGTTTCTGGGTACAGCTAAAGGTGCGTCCCGACCGGACCAGGCGTTTTGCGCGAAACGCGCGTCTGGCAACGCAGGTATTTTTGGGGGACAACGCGTGTCACTTTTGTGCAACCTGTTTGTGTGGACGCGCTGACGGAGGGGCGTGCAGGTAGTGTGAGCAACAGTGGCGGATATCGAAACAGTAGCGTGGCTCTATTTGCTAAATAAAGCCAGACAACGTCATCGTAGGGCTTCGTCACAGCATATCTGGATTCACCAGATAAACCAGAGGCTGCAGTGTTTGGTTAAACTCACCATTTGCCCCATGAGCTGCGCACGGATGAGGTGCCTTTCAGCGGTACTGTCCCGTGCCCAGTTTGATGACCTCTTAGCCCGCATCGGTGGTGGCATTGCCCGCCAGGACACCAACTACAGGCACTCGATCCCCGCACCTGTCCATCTGTCTGCGGTTAGTGGCATTTTCTGATAAAATGGGCTACTACTGAAGCCAGAGCTTTGTTGCTTCTTCCTGTTCTCATGCCATTACGTCAAATCTGTCACTAGAGCAAGCCTCTCCCATTGGTGGACGCGCACGTCTAAGCGAAAAAAGTTCAATATTTTCAACTTTTTCGCTGGACGCCTGGAATGGACGCGCGCGTCCATTTCGCGCGAAACCATTCACTTTGAATGGAAACCATTCGCCCCGACGCATTTGGTCGGGACGCACCTTAAGGCTTTAGGGCCAGACTCTCTAACCTTTTTGAACCCGTTAACTACTTTTGCGCAGCTGAAATGGCAGTGAGCTACTTCTGCTTCAAAGAATCACATGTAACTAGGTCTATTGGACTGTCAAGATGATAATTCAACACAATTAAAGTTGTTTCAGCTTCATACTTTGGTATATTCAACTAAATGTTTGGAGACGTTTTATTCTGAACAAAAAATGCATCTAAAATTTGCCTCATCAAACGTATGTAGAAATGTAGAAAGCCATTGGTGAGCTACTTGGAAAGGGCTGGCGAGGTGCTGGTTGGAGATCCCTGCTTTAGGGGATGGAGCTTCAGGTTTAGCAGGCCATTTTGAGATTGTAACAGCATGCAGTTTTGAGTTCAAAGGAGTAAAAAGAAAGATTTGTGTCTGTTAAATGATCCTGTAGTGGAAAACATTCAGTTTTTGTTCAAGCTAAGCTTTATTTAAAAGGTACAGTACATCTCCTGCAGAGGCTCCTGCGTTCATTCAAAAGGAGGACCATCTGGAGGTCTGCTCACAGACGATCATTAACCGATTTTGCGAACATCAGGCCATTCACAGATGCAGATACTTCTTGCAACATTTCATGTCTTTATATGTTAAGCTGCCCGGTCGGTCGAACCATGCCTTTCTCTGATTGGTTAGTCCGTCAATCCCTCCCTTCCCAGAGACCCCCAGACCGCACGTCTTGTAAAGTGTGGCTAAATTGTTATGAATTATATTAAAAACTAGTTGATGTGGTTGTAATATTATAAAAAAAAAAAACACTCGGTCGAATCAAAAAAATCGAGATTGATCAATATGACCAAAAAATAAATGTGACTGTTTTTTTGGCCCTACCTAAAGCCCATAGTAACACCGACAGGCACCAACCAACTGCAACTCCTAAAATTAGAGAAAGATGACTAGAAATAGGCGCATGTTTAGTTAACATTAGTCACTTTTCCCCATCCTCTGACCTTCCCTTGGCGACACGGTAGCGCAGTGGTTAGCGCTTGCGCTCCACAGCTAGAAGGTCCCGGGTTTGATCCCGGGCCAATGCGGGGCCTTTCTGTGTGGAGTTTGCATGTTGTCTGCGTAGGTTTCCTCTGGGTGCTACTACCAAAAACATGTACAATAGGCAAGGATGAATGATGGGTGAGTGAATGTGGTGATCGGAGGGTCCGTTGGCGCATGATGTGTGCAGCCACACCTCGGTCGGTCTGCCCCAAGGGGCAGCTGGTTACCACTGGAGTCAATGTTAATCAACTCATGTAAAGCGCTTTATGACTCTGTCTGTGAAAGGCGCTATATAAATAAAGCTCTTCTTCTTCTTCTTCTTCTTCCCCGTCCGACATTGAACTCTTGCCCTCGACTGAAATACAGACGATCTTCCACCTACAGAAACCATAGGCCCGTGATGGTGATAATGGATTAGTCCTCAGCGGAAAGAATGTGGGACCATAGAAGCAAATGACAGGGGATTACTCCGACGGCCATTTGCATATCAAGACTTTTAAGCAGCGAAGGGGAAAATATCGAACCCGGCAGCGCGCAAGGTCATCCAACAGATTTTTCCACCTTTTTCCATAATTTATTTTGCATATCAAGCATTTATGGACACACAGTAGATTAAAAAGGCGGCTATCACAGCATCCCTGATAGGAGCGGGCCCCACCTAGACTCCTGCCACTGCGCACGGGAGCTCGGGAATGGAAGACTGCTCTAATCCCACACTGTTTATTATCTGTCTAATTTGAATGTTGTCTAGTGTTAATGGGAGCCTCAGAGCCACTGTTGGAAAAGCAGGGGAGGAAAAAGAGAGCCACCCTGACTATTATCTGTGACTAAGGACTTTACTGGGATTGACAAACAACTCATTAGGCTCACAGACGGTGTCAAACGTGTCCGCCGCTAATGAATTGTATTATCTTTAACAGAAATGAATCCAAATGCTCCGTGGTTGCCGGCTGTCAAAACAATAGCAGCAACTGTCAAAAAGACTTACATGAATAAATGATTGGAATAAATGGAGAGATTAGTTTAATAAGGTTATAATATTAATGGGGAAGTGTCATATCATGGAATTACTTTCTTTCAGAATACTTCAGAAGGTTTAAATTGCAAAAAAAAAAGTGAAAAGGATGCAAGACTTAAAGCTTTAGGTTGAAAAGGGCAAGTGAGGTTGTCAAATCAGACAGTGGCATTCAGCTAGGGCTTCTGACTCATGGGAGAATCTGTGGGCTTTAGGAAGAGCTGCAAGGTCTTGGAGAAATAACTAATTAAATGATCAGGTTTGTGATTTATATATAGAATATACCAACTACGGTGACATTTTATATACGCCCAGGAGCCTTAACATTTGAGAGAGAACACTGAAGCTGTTCGTCAAATATAATAATCATTTTTCCGAGGTCTAAAAGACGCATATCGGCTTCAGAAATGAGATCTCCATCCATAATTTTGGTGCACAATTAACACACCTGTCCGACACGCATAAGTGGCAAACTCTCACACGTGCCCGCTGCTCTGTAGCACCTACGGGCTGCAATGCTCTGGTGTGATTTCGGGGATAAGGCCTCACAATTAATCGCAAACCACAATTCGAAGGGTAAGCAATTAGCAAATCGCAGTCTGCAGTTTTTTCCCCATGGGGTTTTATCGAACCCCATTCGCAGCTTTTTGGTGGGAAAACACAAGAAAAAACGCATCACGTGTCAAGATAAACTCTCAAACGCAGAGGCGCCCAAGGTTTTTTCCATAGAGGGCCAAGATGGAAAGGCCAAACGCCAAACGCAATACTGTTTTACAATGTAAAAAGACCAAATATAACAGAATTATGATTAAGTGTCCTTCAATTACTGTGATACTGAGTGGAACAGGCTGTTTTAGTCCTTAGTAACTACTGACAATCGATTCAGTCTCTTTCCAAATCTACGCACCATCTTGAGGGCCAAATCAAACTCCTTGGATGGCCAAATTTGGTGGTCTCAACTCTGCTCCATGTGCTCATTCAAAGACATCAGGCGCCTCTGACACGCCCACAACTCACTTGAGCAGGATGTTTCACAAACTGGGGGCTAAACACTGAATTCAGGCACAAGTGTGGCTTAGAGATATAGACATACGCACTGTGGGGCCTAATTTACTATGCCAGGGGCTAATTCAGAGTTTCCCATCAATAGAAGAGACTATAGTGGCTCCCCATAGTCTCATTTTCTACTCCATAGTCTGAAAATAAGATGAAGAATGAATAGGTATTAAAAATTACATATTTTGCTTCTTAAATTATTGTAGACATAGGAAATTAAACATATTTACTCACAAAAAAAAATCTCGACAAGAAAAATATTACAATTAGGATCAGCATGGGCCTACGTAGTCTAAGGAGAATCCTGTGGGAAACATGGACTAATTTGTGAGCACTACATGAAATTAGGGAGTGGTATTTTGTGGGCGTGTTCATCCTGATTTACCGAAAGAAGCAT
This sequence comes from Lesueurigobius sanzi, assembly GCA_900303255.1. Taxonomy (NCBI): domain Eukaryota; kingdom Metazoa; phylum Chordata; class Actinopteri; order Gobiiformes; family Gobiidae; genus Lesueurigobius; species Lesueurigobius sanzi. Next base: position 12,697 of record OMNZ01022124.1, on the reverse strand, counting down.
GTGGTATCATTAGTGGTGCAAATCAGATATGTAAATGAGTTTATTATTACACAGGGTGAGCAAATCTGCTGCTGCTCTTGTAATGCCAGGGAGCGCCTGTGAGAGAACAGTCAAATGATTCACTATAAACCTGAATAATTACAACAATATAGGAAATCAATGTTCGAATGAAATCTAAATCTATAGGCCATAGAAAACTGCATGTGATGTGTGTCTTCTTCAAACATTTAAGCCATTTTTATACAGTTTGGATCTACATAGACACATTTTTTTTTTTTTTTATCATTCATGTACTTTTGAGGCTTGTGGAGCATATATCGGCTGATGTCGCAGGGCAGGGTACAGGCTACAGACAGAGGGCAAACTGGAACCAGCGCTGCCGCATCTGAGACCACGGGTTTGATTATAGCTTCCTTTAAAAAGTTTGAAACCGTGATCCAGTCGACGACATGAACACAGACAGGGCTCGCACATTTGCGATGAGAGGAAGAGGTGAACGGCGAGAGGTAAGTCATGTGCCACCTCATGTATCATCAGTACAACGTACACAGTCCCCCTGGGCTTCACTGAGGACGCTACCTTTTATGTGCAAATGCTTAGGATGATTTCCTATCCTTGGTGTAAATTCAGGGTTAGCTTGAGTGAGGCAGACAGTCATGAAAACAGTAAAACAGAAGGAGACACTGCAGAAACCAGAAATACACAACTATTACAGTATATTCTCTCATTTGAATCCCTTTTTTAATCCCTCTACTTGTATAAGTAACCAATTGTACGGTGTTAATAGGTTGTGCTAATGCCTGTTCATCATTAAATGAAGGTGTACATTTTGAGTTTCCCCCGGGAGATTGATTGCAAGCAACAGAGGTACTTCAAATGTTTCAAAAACCAAATACAAAAAAAAAAGACTATAAAACAATGAATATTCCCATTAAATTAAAGCCAATACATTTTTAGTGCTTCACATGGTTCAGATGCCTGTGCCGTTCATTTGTTTGCCAGTGGTTGCTGGTACTGCTATGGTCCTTATAGATGTCAATATGACAGTCGTCGGCAAATGTATTCAACTCTTAACAAATGCGCACGCGGCTAAAAGCAGATAAGTGAATTGCTATAATTTTATTATTTATTTCCCGCCTTATCAGCCTTTGTTTTGTTATTTATTTCTCTCTGTCTTCAATGAGTTAAACAATCCCAGGAGATTAGGAATGCGCTGTTTGTTTCTCAGGCGCCACACGTTTCATGTCCATCTCTCTCTCCGTGTGGGTGTGTGTTTGTGTGTGTTAATTCCAGAGGATGTGTTCATTATCGTCCCGTCCAGGCCTGTCCCTTTAATAGTAATTGGAGCTATATTAATTGCTGTTGCGGTGGCTGGCTGATGGTAGCACCGTGATGCCGAGCTGATACGGGCCGTGCTTTTTTATTGTTTTTTTTCTTCTTCGTCTTTTCCCTTCCTCCGGTCTTCACAAACTAACAGGCGATTGAGCGTCGGTACGGGGGGAGGGGAGAGGGGGGAGTAAGGGAGAGAGATAGCCCCTCTATCAGCTCCGGAGCAGGCGCTGTCTTTATCAGGAGCACGATTGGCAAAAAGGAAACTTTGACCGGTCTGAATTTTTCTCTTATCGTGGCGAGCCCCCCTCCTCTCCTCCTCCTCCTCCTCCTCCTCTTCCCTCGCTCCATCCATCCACCTTCTCCTCCTCTGCTCTCTCCATCACACCCCTCCTACAGCCCCACAACACCATGCATCTATTTCTACAATTGTTTCTGCTTAGTTGTGGTTGTCTTGAGCTTGGTCTGAAGCACCAATAAACAAGCTAGATCCAAGCCAGTCATTAACGCTTTTTTTTGTAAAGCCCAATATCATAACTAGAGTCACAGGACTGCACAGACGTCAACACAGTGAAACAAGAAAATGTCTAAACAAACAAAAGGAGCCGAGGCCAAGATAGACAACTCCTGTACAACTGAGAACCTCCACAAAACTAGCCGAGGGTATCCCCCATCCTTAGACCCTCCTCCACGGCAAGGAAAAACTCAAAAAACCCAGAGGGAAAAACTGAGAAACGTGGAGGAGAACCACAAGGAGGAGAGATCCTCTCCCATGGACGGACAGGCTACAGATCAGGGGTGCCCAAAGTTAGCCTGGTACGCCAGCTTGGCTTCCTCCATTGTATTAGATACATGGGGAGACAGTCTGGTTATGCGCGGTTTGAATGGCTGAAATCCCCCGGACAATCCTGCCCGGACAATCACCCCCAATTATGTATTGTGGGAGTTTGCAATACATAACTTTCAGCTCCAGAATTTCCCATAATGCGGCCAGTCGAAACAAACCACAACAGTCATAATAACATCTAATACAATGGAGGAAGCCAGGCTGGTCCAAAGTGGGGCCTGTGGGCCAAATTCAGCCTTCCAAGAAGAATCATTTGGCCCTTGAGATGGTGCTTAGATTTGTAATCTACTTAGATTAATGTGTGCACTGAATAGACTGTCAGTAGTTACTAAAGGCACCAAAACAGCATGGCCTACTCAATAGCAGAGTAATTGAAGGTATTTTTTTTTTATCATAAATTGGTTTACATTTAGCCTTTCTATGCAACACTGTATTGCATTTGGCCCTTTGTCTGCAAATTTTAGCCTTCCATAGCCCATTTTGGCCCTTCAAGGAAAAAACTTTGGGCACCCGCTATAGACAGTCCCAATGCCGACTAGCGCCCCTAGCTAACATCCAGCTGGAGCTTTAGTTCTTATTGTCCAGTCCTTCAGTTATCACTTAAGCGTTGAACAGACAGTGATCAGGCCTCTGAAATAGAAGTCATTCTAACTGAACTATTAACTACCTTCTTCGAAAATATCTGCATAAGCTCTGAGAAAGATCCAATCATTGAAAGTACTACATGTGGTATGAATGTTTTGGTTATTAGTCACATTACTTTTGTAATTGATCACAATTGTAGGCAAAGCCTGGCACAGGTGTTTCTATTGGCTCTTGGAAGTATTATAACTTGAAGAAGAAATATATTTTACGTTCAAATAAATACACGATTTAGGAAAGTAATATGGATTTCCGCAGAAATACTGATGATTGATGTCTGAGCCTTCAGAAAATATAAGGCCTGAACATGCATCAATTCAATTTACAGAAAAATCTCTCAAAATGTCCTCTCTCAGTAGTAAAATATAGCACACTCAGTAAGAGGTAGGATCTTCCTTAAGTGGCACCATACGCAACAAAGTGTTCTGCCCCCGAGCTGGAGTAAGACCGTTTACTGACCTGGCCCACTCTGCTGCTGCTGCCTCTCAGTCTCCTCCTCTCCTTCCTCCTCTTCTTCACCACTCTGGATTGGGGCCTGTTCATCCAGAGCCTGGTCTTCATCTTCAGGCCCTCCCCGAGAATCTTGGCTGTGGGGCTCTGTACAAAAAAAAAACACACCATCATAAGTTACATCAAAAGTATTCTCAAAAGAAAAAAATACATGAAAAAATGTTTATAGGTAAAGAAAAATCCAGATTGCTAGATTGTGCATAGTCAGGGCATACATTTAGTGTCAACGCCTGGCATATTTTTGCCACATGCTGGACATAGGTTTCATTCACCATTGCAGTGTGGAGCGTAGCAGAATGTACCGTCCCCCAGCAGCAGGGCCTGTACTTGGACTGTGCTGCTGTTCCCGTCTGCAGATCAAAGCCCCTCTGTTGTAACACTACTCCTGCTCTCACACACATGAACCCTTTGATTTGGTTCAACCATCACAGACTTCAATGTGACTGTCCAACTGCATCAGTGCCGTCCCGCGCTGTCTGCACATCTGGACCCCTCCCTCCGGACAAGGCCGAGTGCTGTATCAAAAAGATGCCTCGAGTCAAAATCTACGCACTTCAAGAAGACTGTGAGGCCAAGACCAATCGTCGCCTCTTGCCTTCAAAGACAATAGGTTACGGACGCACAAATTCTTTCCCCAAGATGTAAAACTAAACAAATGTCATGATAGTGAGTATATGATATAAGCAGTATGTATAAATGTGCAGCTGAACTTTGCTTGTGGAGTCACTATCGTCCGGTTCATCGCACTGTGTCCCTCCCCATTAGCAGGATCCCGATTAGTGAGATTAGATTAATAGTTACATCAGAGTCCCTCGGCCTATCACAGCGCAGCATCTGTCTGTGCTCGTTTTGTCTTCCACATCATCATCATCGTCAGGTCCTGGTTCAAAGTGACACAGCAGCGCCGTTCACTGAAGTAATCCACAACTTGTTACATATAATTTGATGTGAAAATGAAAAGATGGGATAATGCCTGTGATAGAAGCCCCTTATGATGAGAGACCATCAAGGCCCACCACCTGCAGGAGGAGCCATAAGGGACTGGTGCAGGGTCCACGGGAGCTGCCCCCCGCAACACAGCAACGGATAAGCAGAAGAAGATGGATGGATGCCTGTGTTAAATATTGTTCATGTTTTACACCTAAGGAGAGAATTGTATGAAAGTTGCGGTTCTATAACAGTAGTGCCGCTCCTGGTGTCAGGGCGTCTTCAGGTCAGCTGCAATTTTAGACTCTACTTAATTTTAGTTAGGGATATTTATGTAAAAGTAACTCACATCGATATATTACTACCGACACGTGAACAAGAAGCAGAGAGAAGCATGTGTGAGTATTCATTTAGTACCATGTCAATACAAAAATATATATACGGTAAGATAAAATGTAAAAACCTTTTAAAAATTGTAAATCTAGTATCACAAAACACACTGGTGCATATTTTCAATTTGAAGGCCATGTTATAATAAATTCAGACTTAGACTAGATTAGACTTTATTGATCTCACAATGGAGGAATTTACCATCCTTGCTACAACTCTTAAGATAAGAACACACAGGGGGTTTACAGTTAACAGGTTAATAATAATAATATAATAAATGTATCTCATAATCTCTCAATACACTGTCATGTACACTGAATAAAATAAAAGTACATTAGTTAGTTTGCAGTTAGCACAGCACACCATGCCTTAACTGAACAAATTAGCTTAAATAGATTGTGAATGCATGAATAAAATGATGTCTAATTAAAATGACTAAAGTCTGAAATTGCAGATGGCCCTGAGTACCACCTGGAGAAGGCCAAGTACAGCCAGTGGGGCACGGACCACAGTTTGAGAACTACTAAAGCGGAGTTCTGTGACTGAAACAGCACAAAAATAAACTTGAGCTGAAATGATTCATCGATTAATCGACAACTAATCGTTTTCTTGACAGAATTGTCTAATTTGAGCCAGAAAATAAATAAAAGTTGTTTTTTTTGGTTCTCAGGCACTAACCAATCTGTGTCTGTTTGAAATGTTGCTTCTTCAGGGACAAACTAATGAGAGATTAAGAATAAATGGTTATTTATTATTTTTCAGAAGCACAATGTGGTTCTCCTTTCAAAATCTGCTCTAAAGACAAGAAAAAATATTTATCTGATTACCTGATTAATTTATATAAATAATCGATAGTTACAGCTCTAAAATAAACCTTCAATCTATAATGAGCATAGGTTGCTCCTGTATCATTCCTGTATCATTATTAGAGCCATACATTTGAAAAGTACAACTGAGACGTCACATCATGATACAGTATTGGCCTGTATACACAGGACACATAGGTATTCCACACACAGAAGGCTGGCCCAGATTATTTTAGTACGATTATTGGTTCAGACTAAACATGTCGACATCTCAAAAATGCCCTAAATACTCCAGATACTCTCAACTTCCTGGTGCGCTCTCCCCTTCCCCAAACCTGCGCCTCTCTCCACCTCGATAAGGCCCCGGCAGTGTGTGCACAAAGAGCCTGTTTACCCTCGCATTCCCGCTACGATAACGCACCGATAGCGCCCAATCGATACCAGCCATAAATGCCCTGTGACCATGTGACGCCGCCACTCTCTGCAATTTTTAATGTAGCAGCTCGGCCCCGAGATTGGGATCTGCATCTCGGAATAAATCAACAGGCGGGAAAAAAACCCGAGCGGCATCCATCTTCACGTCACGTCCACCTTTCATACTGCAACATACTAACACACATGTGGCCCCTCCCCCCCGCCTAAACACCGCCATTATTTTCAGCTATAAATCACATTGAATGGCACATTGATTTTATCCGGCAGCGGCTAGAGCGCGGGAGGGGAGCTGGAGACACAGTTATTGCGTTTAATATTATCAATATTATCAGCCATATCATCTGAGACAGGGAGGCAGGTATCAGGAGGAGTCGACAGACACTTTTCTGCCAGGACACCCCCCCCCCCCCCCCCCCCCCCCCCCCCCCCCCCCACCCCCCCCCCCCCCCCCCCCCCCCCCCCCCCCCCCCCCACCCCACACCCCCCCCACCCTCCCTCCCTCGCCCCTCCCGCCCCGACAGCGAGACAGTCTCCATCAATCTGATAAGATGAACTTCCCCTGTCACACCTGCCGGGCAAAGTCACCCAACAACCTCACAACTTCTGCAGGACTCGGCACTTCACTACTGGCTTCCATCCGCAGCAAATAACTCATATCTGTGGTCAAGGCAGGGGTGTGGGGGCTTACTGTATGGCCAGAAACACCTATGTACTGCAGTGAAAGCAAACATTTAAGTTGAATGATAACTATCTCATGATTCATATTACTTCATTAAATCGTGTTTCCCATCAAAGGTTGGTGAAGCTATAAAAAAGTCACATGTTCCTCTTCTATTATGCGGCTCTACACAGGACCCACAAGCTTTATATTATAACCAGGTCATGTGATGTACAAAAAGGTGCATTGTCATACTAAGAGTTAACACAGATGGCATTTTACAACTATAAGCGCTTGTTTTAAAATCATCCTTTCGAAATTTTTCCTGTTCTGTACATTTATTTTCTTTGGATGACTTTGCGGCATTGCCTTTGCCATATATTGGTTTATCTTTACAACTAGCTACTCATTGTCTGGTATTTGATGTTCAGTCGTAAAGTGCAGACAGGAAGCTCCTGTTCAGTTCAAGTTGTGGAAGGAACTTAGTCCTATTTTTTAAAGAAACAAGTTCCTGAACAAAGAGGGGCTTGACACACTTTAAAAATAGTCCCCTCACTAAAAGGAACTAAATTATTGAAATGAATAAAAACTGACAGATTCACGGTTGGCATGATACACTCTGCTCATTCAAAGAAACAAAGAAACAAGTGGCTGCCCAGAGCAGGGCTCAATGAGAGATCAGCGCGAGGTTACACTGACTAATCAGCACAAATGGATTTTTATCAAACTTCCTGTGATCTGCACGAAAGATAGTGAGAAAAGGGAACTTTGTTTCAGCAGCATTTCTGAGAAGACGCACACAAAGTCACTGTTACAGACTGGAAACGGGAAGGCTCACTTTCAGAAGCTGCATTTGATAGAACTCGAATGCTTATGATGATTAAAAACGAGACAGGACTGTGAGTAGTGAGCAATAGAGAATACACAAAAAGGAGAATAAAATCTGAAACCCTTGTAAGTTTAGTTGGCTGGTCTCAGCAGAATAGTCTACATTCAGTGTCCGAAACAGGGTTTAAACTCAGAAATCTTTTAATTCAGAGGTAAATGTAATTCAATCTTTACTAAACTGCTGAGGTACATTTTGAATGGTCAATATAATATTATTCTATTGGAAACAGCACAGATGATGTGATTGTGAACCCAAAATGCCAGGTCTTGTTACTCCTAGAATGTGTTTTTCTCTCGCTCTTATCACACTGGTTATCTGGCTGCATGTGTGTGTGTGTGTGTGTGTGTGTGTGTGTGTGTGTGTGTGTGTGTGTGTGTGTGTGTGTGTGTGTGTGTGTGTGCGTGTGTTTAGGTGTGTGTGTGTGTGTGCGTCGTAGGTCCAGATGGCGGATAAGAGGCCTTGGCTTTATTAGCCAGTGCTGGCCTGATAAAGACCTGGTATTGATCCCAGGTTGAAAGAGCAGCTTCGTCAAACATGGCTGATTTACAGACAACTGATAATGGCAGCGCCGGGCAACGAGACACCCCTGTGAGGAGAAAAGCTGAATTAACCTCCGCACACAGGCCAACTCACCTCTCACACAATATGAAACACATTTGAAATATGCTACAGACTTCATGTTTAAAATAAGACATAAAAGAGTATTGATGTAACTCTTTGCGAAAATAAATACTGTATATCTTGATATCGGTGCGTACTGTGTAGTGACCTTTTAGTGACCCGGTGGCTGTATGGGAGCAGCATGGCACTTTTACTTTCCATCACAGTGGCCTCGATGACGCTCCAGGATCAAATGTATCTTTTGTTATGTTTCTGGAAAGAAATGCTAAAAGCAATGGATCCTGGAGAGTCACAGAGGCCACTGTGATGGAAAGTAAAGGTGTCATGCTGCTCCCACACAGCTACCGGGTCACTAAAAGCTCAAATGCACACAAAGATTTTTTTTGTTTGTTTTTTTCACATAAAAAGTTACATAGTGCCCCTTTAATGCTCAACTAAATTTGTTAACAAACAGAAATAAATAAATTGGATATTAAACTATATATACAAGACAAAATACACAATTAATTTCTTCCAAAAACATACAGTAATTTTTCTTCTTCTTCCCACTCCATTTCGAGCTTCGTGTAAAAGCACAAAAAAAAAGCAAGCTATATGTATGTATGTGTATGTATATACTGTATGTGCATAGCATAGGCTATGTTTCTTATTTTATTTTATTTTATTTTTAATAGTATGTAAAAAATACTTGGAATAAACATTCAATCAATCAATCTTTTGGACATTTTTCATAGAATATGAATGATAACACAAAAATCTTCTTCTCCACTCATGGTTAGTGGTTGTGCAAAGCCATTTATTGTCAAAGAACTGAGTTTACTCTTTTAAAATCATAATGAAACAGAAACTACTCAAATGTCCCTGATCTAACGTTTACATGACCTTCAACAACTGCCCGGAAAACTGTTCAGGAGCAAAGAAAAACTCACTTCAGCTGAAATACAGGACTCTCTGACACATGTATGTTTCAAGATGCACAATATGTACATAAATGTTTGATCAGGGACATTTGGCTAGTTTCTAGTTGAAAAGTGTAAACAAACAGGTTTTTGACAATAAATGGCTTCACACAACCATTAACCATGAGTGAAATAAAGGTTTTTGTGTTATCATTCATATTCTATGAAATACCATAAGTTTACATGACATTCTGCCAGGGCATGTAAACTTTCGAGCACAACTGTATACAGCACATACAATTGAGCCAAAGGCAACAAGGATTCAATACAAACCTATACACACACACAAGAGGCAATGCATGTCTCCAACACACCATTATTTCATACGGAGTTTGCTATCGTTCGCCTGCCCCGAGTTCTTCTTTTGGCACAATCTTCCCCACACTCCCCGCCCCTCACACACACACACACACGCACACACGCACACGCACACACACACACACACGCACACACACACGCACACACACACACACGCACACACACACACGCACACACCGACCCCGCTCTAATCTCTAATCTCGTCTCGATTAGCACCTGACAGAATTTCCATGGCTTTATCAAACCAAGCCAACCAGCCAGACGCTTATCACGCCCGAGCCCCAAAATTTCACAAGAGCAGGAATTTTTGAGATTAAAAAACACAGCTGGCGAAATCTTGAATAAGTCAAAAGAATATGAGAAAGGGAAAACTCCGTCGCCATCACACGCTACACGGGAGAGACTTTTGGATAAGAGGTGCGTGAAGGGCAGGCCAAGATTCAACCTACACTGTTTCTTTTTATTGGTTTTGACACAAAGCAGATAAGCAAGTGCTGCATGTGTGTGTTTGTGGCGTTTGTGTGCGTGTGTGTGTGTGTGTGTGTGTGTGTGTGTGTGTGTGTAGGGGGGGTACAAGAAAAAAAAACAGGTTAACAGCAGTTGATCAAAGTATTTTTTTTCCTTCTACCACAGTTAACGGTCGCTGTAACAGTTGCTAATAGAGATAATACAGATAGCGCGCTCTTCACTCAAAAGTACCCATTCTTTCAAGAGATTATTCTTCCAGGGCAGTATCAGCGACGATCGGCTTTGCGCTTAAAAAGGGACAAAGAAAAATATTAAAAAGTTAATGGGGAAAAAGGCGAGAGGAGCGGCTAAGTGGCGGAAGCTTTGAGCGTGTACAGTAGCAAAGTCTATGAAGCAAGAACACGCAGATAAGAAGCTATATACAGTAAATATTGCTCGAATGTGGCTCTCAAGTGAATTGCGATGTGTAAGAACGTGGCTTTCGGGCGATCTTGACTCGACTTTGTGGATCGGTGTCTTTGGGTGTAGGTTGCTGCAGTGTGGGAGCAGTTGCAGAGTGGCTGGTGACCTTGCGGAGTGCACCTTGGTCGGATGGTTTGTGTCAGGTTTCCGCTAAAACACTAAGAACGCCGCGGCGATTCTCTTAAAACGCGTGAACATGAGCCGCCTCTATAAGCTACTGATGAAAAAAGGAAGAAAAAAATCTGTTCAGGGATATTTGAGCTGGGAATTTTATGAACCATCAAGCTATTTCCAGACACGTTAAGGCGCCGGCCCTTCTGCGGAATTGTTTGACTCTTTGCTTGGAATATTTCCCAAGTTTAGACAGTGTACTTCGGATGCACCAATCCTCCACTTATCCAGGCTTGGGAATGAGTTTTGGTAAAGAGTTTTGGGAACCTCTGGCTGGAAATGGTGTTTAACCTCTTAAGCCCTAGGCCTTTTTCTCCAAAAATCATGTCTTTACATCCTAGGTGAACATGGCTAATCTTGGTGTCCACACATTTGGTAGAGCTTTGGGATGACGGTGGAAGTGAAATAAAAATAAATGATGTTGTTTGACAATAAAATGAAGTTGCCATAGGTTTGAATGAATTTCCGCCTGAAAAAACACACACATTTTTCCGCAAAAAGGCCTTTTTCCTCCCTGTGGTGTAGGAAATAACAACAGAAATGGATAATCCCACATCAGCTGTCACTAATTTGCAACTTTGGAATATTTTTCTGCATAAAACACATAGGTCAGTAACTGTATCTGAAAAAAAAGTCCCCATTTTCGGGGACTCTAGATCTTAAGAGGTTAAAAGGGTTTTTATGTTTGTTTGTTTTATTAATTCTCTTCCAGTCAAAACATACTCCGATATACGTCACACCAGAGAAATCCATAAAGCTTGAGACAAAATACATGTATGATTGTGGGGCATGGGGCAAGAATAACATCAATATTGTACTCTGGCATATCTCTACCTTCACTGTAGCCCGGGGTGTGCGGCTGTGGGCTGGAGCTGTCCCGGTCCTCCGCCGAGTCGTCTGGGTCGGAAGCCCCGCCCTCTTCTCCCGACAGACTGATGCTGTCCGCTGCGTTGTCCTCTCCACTGTCCAGCTCGCCCATGGACCCTGAGGACACAACAGGGACATAGTGCGTTAAAATACACCATGGAGATACAATAAAGAGCTTATCCATGGGTTTCAGGTGATAGAAAATAAGGAACCTCAAAGAAAAGAAAATATTTAGAGCAAAATTGAGGGCATGTAAGTATTTAGGGGGTTATTTATCAAGACGAGTGCTTATTTTTCACTACATCAAAAACTGGTAGGAATAATCATACCACAAAAGTATTGATTGAGTGAGTTGCAAGAACTTTACATGGATCAGAATGATGGCATGTTTGTGGCCGCCAAAACATTTTCAGATTACACATTTGTGGCTTTTATGGTTGTCGAAGTGTCTTCCCATCATTGGTGATGTTCACGTTCGAGAATCATAATTTCAGTTGGAGGGCAGGGGCCATTTTTGAAGGAAATCTCAAAATAGAAAAAACAATAATACTTTCGTGGAAGGTAAAGGCGTCAGTTTTACATTCAAAATATACGGTAGACGCTCGTCAAGAGATCGGGCGGCGCTTCTGAAGCTTTTCTCGCGTTTCAAGCGTCTGCCGAAGTTAGAAAATCTGAACTTTTGGAGCAAGACAAGGTGCGGCAACCAATCCGACAGGCTCGCTCTAGTGGCGCGTTTCACGGACCGGGATGAATCCAGGAAGAAGCAGGACAATAACGAAACCTGTCGCAGTTCCCTCTCACATGAATCTCACATACAATCATCCTGCCATATTAGCCCACTGTGGGTTAAAAACTGCCCTGAGATGAGGGTAATTGTCTCACTGTGGCTCTGGTGCGCTGTCTCGCCACGCCCCACCTCCCCCTTTTCTCCCACCTCTGGTCAGCGGAGGAAAACTATTCTATAATAGTATAGGACAGGACAGAGAGCCGAGGAGGAGCAGGCAGCAGGGTACAAGCCCATAGAAGAGGTGGGATCTGCCAGTAGTTACAGACCGTCAGCAACAGAGGAGCCCCTCCCAACTAGGGCTGGGTACCTTTCATGTTTTTTCGATACTAGTACTTTAACGATACTTGGTTTACGATACCGATACCTGACCGATACCTTTTTCGATACCTATACTAAATTATTGGTCATCTACACAAAAAAGTAACTATCTAGAAGGTTAAGTGACCCAAATTCATCTTATTCATCTAAATTTGAGCTGTTTTAGTGGCTCATTTGACCTAATTCTAACCACTTGTTTTGACTTGCTTCAATAGATTTCTACTTAGTTCCTTTTTTATTTAAATTAATTTACCAATGGGGTAAGAAAATTGGTCTTTGGGCAGTTTTATTTC
>OMNZ01022111.1:7103-17702 GCA_900303255.1 Lesueurigobius sanzi | reverse complement strand
TACCAACATGGGCAAGACCAAAGAGCTGTCAAAAGACACCAGAGACAAAATTGTAGACCTTCACAAAGCTGTAAAGGGCTACGGGGCAATTGCCAAGCAGCCTGGTGTAAAAAGGACAAATGTTGGAGCAATTGTCAGAAAATAGAAGAGGCTAATGATGACGAATAAATTGTTAAAAAATCATAGATTGTGATTTCTGGATTTTTCTTGTTAGATTATCTCTCACACAGTGGACATGCACCTACCATGAAAATGTCAGACCCCTCCATGATTTCTAAGTGAGAGACCTTGCAAAATAGCAGGGTGTTCAAATAATTACTTTCTTCACTGTATACTATCTATGTCCATCAACCTCAGCACAGGGTCTCCACAGGGCTGTGTGCTGAGCCCCCTACTGTACTGCCTCTGCACTCATGACTGCACCCCACAACACCCTACCAACACCGTTGTCAAATTTGCTGACGTGGTGGGGCTCATATCAGAGGGTGATGAGAGTATGCCAATCATAGCCTGTGACCTTTACCCCTCAACCAATCAAAACGTTCTCTCCCCTTGTAACTCTCTACTATCCCAACTCCACCACAACAACAAAGTCCTCAGCCACCTCAGCTTTTCCATCATGGGCTTCCGCAATAAAGGCATAGAAACACTTATATGCTGTCCCTTGATCTGATTGCTCCTTTCTCCATGTGAAACCACAGCGATATGAACTTACATCTGAACTGGTTGAGGTTTGCCTCGGCTTTACCGAGTGCTTGGGTCAGCTCGACGAGGGTCTCGTTAAAGGTCTTCTTCATTCGTTCGATCTGCTGCTGCATGAGACAGCAGCCACACGCCCCCTGGTCCGTTTGACACACTGGAATGAAATAAAATAAAATGCTGTTCTTTGAGAATCTCACTAAATTGTCTTATCAAGGTCTGTTAAAGTGTCACAGTAGAGCAAGTTTTCACAAGAACAGGTGTTTCATAGTGGAATGAAATTGGTTTTGTCCTCCTTTAGTTGTAAACTTATACTCATGTGGAAATAGTACTGTACATTGTCAATATCATGAGTTTGCAGGCTACTTTTCTTTGCATTTATGTGGAAGTGAAATCTGCTTATAAACTCTAATAGACTTAATTTACTCTCCCCCTCTTTCATTATTTGTAATAAACAGGTTTAGTCCCAATGAAAAATAAGTGAGAGAATGTTATGGAACATTCCTTTTTCCTGTCAGTATCGTTCTAATCTAAAATGTAAAAAATAACCTTTTTTTTCCAACTTACCAAAGGCATAATTTCATCGAACTACGTAAATCAGAATTGTTACTGAAAAATGAAATGAAAAATCATATCCCCATACTTTTATATTCTGCTATAAATCCTCTCATTTGAAAATCTAGCATTGGGGTTAACCCTTCTCGCAGTGAGGTTTTGGGCATGACTCCTGGTGCCTGTGGGGTCTTCCTGAGCAGGGTATAATATTATTATACATGTTTGTATGTAGGTTTCAACATTGTGACGTTCTAACAAAAATAGTACAGGTCGCCTACACGAGAGATAAAAATGCTACCCAAGTAAAAGAATGAATTCACTTTCAAATAAAGCGAAGTAAGTTTTATTATCAGAACAGGTCTAACAGAAGTGCCTGAATGTTTGTGTTTTCAGTAGTGCTGTCAACCGATTCATTATTTTAATTAGATTAATCACACTTTTGAAATGTGGTTAATCGCGATTAATCACAGTTAATTTTATTGTTATTATTGATTAATTATTTCCCTGGTATAAAACACACTAATTTGAACTAAACTAATAACTTTTTATTACGATTTCAGCTTATGAGGTTGATTTAATGTTTATTCAACAACAGTTTGTGAAAAATTCTAGTATCTTACAATAGAATAAATTGAATATAACAAACAAATTAACAAATTAGATGTATTTTTGGGTCGTGGCTTGTCGTCCAATGGTGAGGTCCCAGTAACATACCAGAGAAACATTGAATTATACAAAAGCCTCAAGTAAATATACTTTACCAAACACCACTTTCTTTGGAGTTTATTCGGTCAAAACATGTGCGATTAATCCATGATTACTGCATGAATTATTTTTTGATTAATCGTGAGAAATCGTTAAAGCGTTTTCAGTTTTCAGACTCTAGTATTTCACAGTGTAGCAGCACACAATTTCTGACATCATCATGATTACAAGAAGGTGTGCTCAAAACCCAGTAGTTACCATTATCTTGTGGTGTTGGGTTACCAGAATCACCCTTCCAACTACCCGCAAATAGGTTTTGGTTTATCTTCTCCCATGGGTTTGTTGTCGTTCCAGTCGACGCCAGTCCCAAGAGACACAGGATCACAGCAGCTGAGAAAGAGAGAAGTGCATGTGCATGAACTGTGTGTACATACATTTAACATGTGTCTGATGAAGGGCTGAAATGACTCCCAAAAAGCTCACTTTGGTAAGATCTCTATAATAAATATTTTGAATTTTGAATGGGGGAAGGGGGTTGTTGGTTCTAAGTTGTAAAGCGTTTTGTATGAAAAGTACTTTAAAGTGAAATATTGATTTTTCGCCTGAAAACAAATGAATGACAAAATCTTTACATTAAGGCGTGTAATTATTGCACCAACTCAATGTTTCTCCATAGACGCTATGTATAAGGGGAATTGTAAATTCAATTACTATTTTCTCAAAATGCATTTTTCTCACATTGTGGGACAACTTCACTTAAGTAGATTCAGTCTTTGTTTGTAAAAGGGTTTTTCCAGTATTTCATTCAAGGCTGATTTTGTTTTGGTGCCCCTAAAAAAAACAAAATTAAATATTTCCATAACCCCCTCTGAACAAATTGTGTAACTAATACATCAACAAAATAAAAATTATACATTTAAAGCTTCCTGTTTTTATATGGAAAATATAAAATGACAGAAATACGTTTGTGTAGGTTCTCAGTCGTACAGGAGTTGTCCATCGTAGGCAAAAATTCTTCAGTCTTCATCAAGACTGAAGAATTTTTTTTTTTGACTGAAGAATTTTTGCCTAAAATGAGAGAAAGTGCGCACTACATTTTTTTCTGTCATATTTGTCGGTCATATACTGTATACAGCAAAAGTTTCACTCCATTGAATTCCTTCCCTATCTGCAGTGTCTTAAAGAGAACGAGATTTTGACTACGCACGTTGTGTCCACACTGCTGAACACAAAAAAGCACTGTGTTTTTCTAATGTAGTAGAATAATGTTGTAGACACAATTTGTTAACAATTAAACAATTACATTTTATGGAAAGTACTGTGTTGAAATGGTTTAGTAAAATATCACAAGTAGTTAAATATGTGCCCTAGAACACCTGGAACATGCCTGGATTAAGACCTTAACAGAAGGTATAATAGTGGCAGCAGCATTCCAGGAAATTTAGTTTTTGTTTTAAATCAAATGTCTATCAAGAAGTAAAATACTGTATACAACTTACTTTTCTCTAACTGGCAAACAATTTAGGCTCTCTGCTGTCGAGAAATACCTACATCTGTCTTAACCTCTTAAGCCCGTGGCTGTTTTTTTCCGAATTTGGTATACATACCCTCTGGAAGGCTTTAACAGCTTCTAAAATGTCTACAATGTTCATATTGCTCTCATATGATATGAATGTCAACTACTGTAAGAACAAGAATGTAAACCGCTCAAATAAACAGTTCAATCAATCAATCAATGTCTATGGGGAGACTGTAGATGTGAACATTTTCAAGAAAATCATAGTCTAGGTGGAATCCCATTGTAATAAATAGGTCATAATTTGGCACTTTTTGGCCAAAAAATTCAAATTTGTAATATTTCAGTGACATTGAACATTTTTGATCCTTTTTATATATTTGGTCATAAAATACAGTTTTTCCAAGAAAAATTTTTTTTTTTGTGAACACATTTAAAAAAAATAGATTCAAATTAAAAAGGATTGTCTCTAAAAGTGGCAAGTCCCCAAAAATGTGGACTTTAGGGCTTAAAAGGTTAAAATATTTTAAAACATGTTGCTGTTTTTTTCTTTCAAGGTGAACTTTTGAGCACAAAATAAAAATAAAATCTGGCTCTATCCATTATTCTGTCGTTGAAAATGTTGGCAATTTTGGCCATTTTTACATAAGATTAAAATAAACAAGAATTGTCTGTAAAAGTGGCAAGTCCCCAAAAATGGGGACGCTAGGGCTTAGGAGGTTAAAAACTGACATCAACACAAATGGCATAAAATTGCATTGTTTTAGCCTCACCTCTCATTCTGGTGTGGGCAGCGAAGGACACTTCAACAGCTGTTCAGGCGAGAGAGTGTGGCTGGGGTCTATATGCGCCTTCACAGCCCATTATTGTCTTGTTATCTAACATTAACCACTCCTCACTTTTGTCTGGTTTTGTTTTGTGTTGTTACTGGTAGACCACAGATCTGGATAAGCATGAGGACCCCTCTCGGCTTCCATCTCCTGAGGCACTGTCCCGGGGCCAAGTAGGTCAGTTACCACCCGTCCATAGATAAAAACTGCCCCATATCCAGCAGCTTGTCATTGTCCATTTCAAGAGCAGGTTATTTTCCATTTTGTACTGTAATCCCAAGTGTCAAGTTAGCCTATTTAAGAACATGATCTACTTTAATTAGAGCTTGAAACTTTCATCAAATAATTATCAGCTAAATCTCTGGGTTTCACTACAAGGAAACAAGTGGATGCACATACACGCTCCATATTTGTTTTGTAATTTATATTTTATTAAAGTTTTCTTTCTGTAACTCTAAGGTCAAACATTCAAGGTGTCACACATGATATACAGTACAACAATATACAGTCACAGGAGTATACAAAATACATACAAATATAGACACAAATGTTGATAAAAGTATCGTAGGCAAAAATTCTTCAGTCTTCATCTGTACTCTGTAGTTGAAGTGTAGGACGTTTCGATCTTAGTCCAAAGATCGTCATCAGCTACTGAAGCCTGGAGCATGCTGTGGGTTTATAAAGGATGAACCAGCAGGAGGAGTTAACCTAGGTCCCTCCTTACAATGGACAACTCCTGTACAACTGAGAACCTACACAAACGTTGATAAAAGTAGTTTTTTTTTTTTACTTTTATTTTTTGGTTGCATTTACTCTTTGTGCTAGCAGTTCCTGTGGGCTGGGATTTCCATTGCTGTCAATGGAAGAGAGCGAAGAACATAAATTGGGAATGAGCAAAAAATTTGCTAAAAAGCTCCTCTGTGTAAATTCTCAGTCGTACAGGAGTAGTCCATCATTTGGCAAAGATTCTTCAGTCTTCATCAGTACTCTGTAGTTGAAGTGTAAGACGTTTCGCTCTTCATCCAAAGAGCTTCATCAGCGCTGAGCAAAGTTTGTTCAAGTTTTCTTAGTGACGAAGCGCGAAACGTTATACACTTCAACTACAGAGTACAGATGAAGACTGAAGAATCTTTGCCTACAAAAATGTTTGTGTGGCTTCAGGATTATGAGTGGATGACATAAAAATATAGACCTAAGACTACTTTTTGAAACACTACCTCTTACCTTTTCACTAATTTGACTAATTTGCTGTGAGGAACTCTAAAGGACCATTTCATATATTTACACAGTGCTTTGTAGCAAATGTTACATCAGAAATAAAAAGGGAATGTCAACTCTATTCATAGCTGCAGTTTGACCGTAAAAACAAGATGGTGGCCCCCATTGCGAGTGATGGAAAATGAGGACAGTCATCGTAGCAATAGTGAATAACTGGTGAACAGCAGGAAAAGTCATGCGACATGTAGTCAGGATACATTTGTCATATATAAAATTTGACATTTGTTATATATCCTGACTATGGCCCATAGATGCCTAAAATAAAAACAGGAAGAAATGATTGCAAAGATACTTTTGATTCACTGCTTTGGACTAAAGTTAACCAAAATACTGTAAATAGAGGCCAAGCTTATGGCTGCCTACTGCTGTGTGAAAATATCAAGTTTAAGGTGGCAGCTGGAGGCAGAAGTGTAAATTGCAATTATATTAATTTCTCTTTATTGCTTTATTTTTTTTAAAACATTGTATGTACAATCTTACATCAAGTACAGTAATTAAATGTTTACATGACATAAAAGCATTTCGTTACCACCTAATGCAGAAAGTTATGTGTGTATTATTTGTATGTCTTAACACGTCTGTGGATATTTTACATATCATTCATTCATGCTAAAAAACAAACAAACATTTATTTGGTCCTTGTGGCTCAGTCCAGGTCACAGATGGTGATTGCAGACCCTACTCCAGCCCAGAATCTGAACCCAGGGTACAGAGGCCCAGTGAAATCCGCCTGGTGTCTGTGGATGAGAGTGCTTTCGTTGTTCTCAATGCGGTGAAATGCCAGGATGCCCGCGTGTTGGTCCAGGTACACGCCGACCCTCTTGGATTTCGGAGAACCCAGCAGTTTCTCCTGGTTGTTGTGCCAAAATGAAAAGCCGGTGCCAGACCAGTACAGGCTCCAGGAGTGAGGGTTGTGGCCCAGGCGGCTCGTGTCATCAGAGCTCGCACGGTCCATCTCCTTATAGGACACACCTATAGTCACCTGCAGGTAAAAAACAAAACAAAAATGTCATCATTGTGCAGCCCTACAATCACCCAGAACAATTGACAACAGATTTTCATGAGTCACGTGACACAAACTCCCCTCGCAGCCGTATTGGATACATTCTTTAAGCCAAGAAGTAACCTGAATTGAAATCCCAAAGCTACCAAGTTAGTTATCCGACCTTCCTCACCCTTTACCTGTCAGAGAGCGATAACAGGGCAGAGAGTACTACTCAAAATACAGCAACCGTACTTACTGTAGCTAGAGATCTAACAAAATGCTAACAGATGGCATGGTAATTAAATGTCGGAAACTTTCCATTCCACTATGCATAGGTGCCGATTTATGTTTTCTCCCGTGGGTACCCAGTCAGACTCTGAAAAAAAAATTGGCTAGGCTGCGGGTCGAACCCGTCACCTCGTGCTTACAGGTTGGTCTAGCCTGCTGAGCTAACGAGGATGTGTAGTCAAACAGCGGCTGTGCGGGAACTTATCTAATACTCGCGCCCCGCCCCCACGAATGTGCGCAAACGATAAAAAAAGACTGATACAGGTTAAATTCACTGAATTATTTTTGCGCCTATGCTACAAATTCGTCTGGGTGCTCAAAGATTTGGCTGGGTGCTCGAGCCCCGCAGCACCCACGGGATCGGCGCCTATGCCACTATGGACATTTTGATGAAACCATCCATGCACTGAAAAGCACCAAAAACACATTGTTTTGCCCAAACATTTCACATCCAAGTAGCACTCGGGCCTTCTGAACATACAGCAGTATGTTCATATTCAGTCCATCTCAAAAACTCAAAACAGTCAATGTTCTGGTGGAAGGGGGAGTGCAGATAGCGTTGATGTACTTTCCTGCACTCAAACTGCCTCCAGCTATTGTTTTTTTGCAATACAGTATTTAAACTGCCTCATTCTTCAAAATATATAGCCCCAGGCAGAATTATCTCCACCTGCTGACTGTTCACCACTGTTCCTGTCTTTTTGATAGACAATGATTATTACACTAACCGAGGAAACTCCACAAGAGCTGCAGTTTTGGAAAGGCTTCTCAACCACATTCAAGCCATCAAAAGTTTTGTGTAGTGTACAGTTCTTCTTCAGAAGTAGCACCTCAACCATTTTTCCCCACAATAATGATGCCAAGACCAAGAAATAACCTGCTAAAAAGAAATGTCAAAGAAGTTACAGGAAGAGTGTTACTTTGACTTACTTTGGTTCCAGTCCACTCCACCTCCCAGTAGTAAGGGCTGCCTCCTAACGGTTCTCTGCACAGGATCTGCCTCCAGAAGTGGAAGCGCTCCGGGTGTTCAGGGTAGTTCCTGTTTTCAGCCTTGAGTGTCGCTTTCCGACCCCCGTCTGCGATCTGCACGTGGCGATACGCGGTGTTCGGGTCCAGCGTGGGGGCAAAGCGGTCTGAGAGGGAAGGAGGTGGGTGAGTGAAAGGGCCAATGTGCATTTACCATTGAGGTCAAGTAGTACCCAATCCAGAAAATAACAGGGATCATGAGTGAGTTGCATGTGCACCTAAAAAATTTCACAGGTGCGACTAAATATTTACATGTCCGTCGTCAGCCACATCTTTTTCACTGTAAACATTGATCAGAGTTTTCAAAGCACCAATGTGAAGGATAATTTACTAAAATTAGCATAGAGACTCTCGCTCACCACCTGCTGCGTTCTGCTCCGGTCCGTTCAATTTACTAGGTATTATAATTTTCTTCATTTATTTGGGATGAAAATAAGAATATTATAAGAATAAAAAGTCTTTTGTAAGTTTCTCCTAAGTTTTACTTAAGAACTTTTTCTTAAGAAAATATTCATGAATGAGGCCCATTGTTCGATACCATACTGGTATCATTCAACGATGCCCAACCCTAGGCAAATCTGACTGTCCAGACTTTATTTTCGCGCTTTTAGCTGAGTTTTCATCATGAGCAGCAGGAATAATCCACACACACCCCTTTATTTACTCAGAAAATTGAGCTATTGTTGCGGACAGCCAGCCCAGCACCCCCAAAAGATGTCAAAGATTCTCTATTGAAATGATCCAGAGAGCCGTCTGCACAGATCCTGTACATCACTGTGATTGGTTTGTTAAAATATTTTTGGCAGATATTTCATGAATTGAACTTTTTTTAAATGTATAAACTAATTTATTATTCATTATTTATTACCCTAAGCATTCACTGATTTAAACATTAATGCTTGGGTTTTATGAACAGTATAAACATTTATTACATCCCCCCCCCCCTTTATTGCTGTGTAATGTTAAAACAAAAATGTCAGTGCCACATACATAATAATAATAAATAAATAATAAAATATAATACAAAGTTCTTATTGTAAATAGACTATAAATATTATTAGGTACTGGCAGCAAAGCCTGTTTTCTAAGATACTCGTATACATGTCTAAAGTGGTGCGCCTAAATGAAAAAACATAGGTCGGAGCCCTTAGTCTGGAGCCCTGTAAGTGGAAATCCAATTTTTTGGATTTTAAAAAGTAAGAGTTGATTCATAACTAACCCAGAGTTGCAAATGCAGCTCTAGTCATTGCTGCTGTTGTGTTCTTGGGAAAAACACTGAATGTGGTCTGTGAGTGAGTGGATGGTAGTGCTCGGAGAGGCCATTGGCACAGATTGCTAGCCACATTTCTGTCCGTCTGCGCCAGGGCTTCTGTGGCTCAAGAAGTAGCACCATCCCAGTGTGAGGAGCTAATTAATATTGGCCACTCTGAGTCCACTAGTCTAAAGCAGCATTAGCCTAAGTAGTAAACTTGTTTTAAACTTGAACTGCTTCGGAACCACCACAAAACCTGGCGTCAGTTTTGAGAGCCACAGCGTTTGACATGAACTTACATTTAAGCATTTCGTTTCTCGTCTTTGGTTCGTAGTTCGCCTTTGGTTCGTAGTTCGCTGGCCTCGCTGCAGCAACAGGCGCACCTGAAAGAACAAGAATGAGATTAGACACGAAGCACAACGTCCAAAAAGTATCCGAAGCAGGAGGCCACACACTGATGGGGATCTAATTCAGCGCGACATTAGATAAACATTGAAAATGACAAGAAAACATCCAATCATTCAAATGGGAGATCAAAACGCTCAAAGAGAACATGAAGTTAGTTTGTGCGAGAGGAAGAGGATGCAGAAGACGGTGGGTCAGATGGAGGCAAATGATCGTACGTGGAAAAGATTGGATTTACCATAGGGTCGAGGAGGCGGAGGAGGAGGGGCGGAAGCTTCAACTACAAGACACAAAATGAATATCAATAAGCATAACATTTTTAAAAACAGCATAATGTGCGGTACATCTTCTTACCTTGAGGCGCCAGAGGAGCCACAGAACCTGAACAATTTTGAAGAGACAAGAGAGAAAGCTAAGATGAAGGAGAAGATTTGGAACATGTAGAGAAGCAACAACATCAAAATGAACTTACCGGGAAGAACGGTTTCATAAACTGAAAAACGAATAGATTGAGTTAAGTGTGAGTTTAACGATTAGAAAATAAATGTTTGATATTTTATTTTAGCTACCCGTGTTCTGTATCCTGGTTTGAGGAGTGGGGTCATTGGGTGTTGGCGCTCGTTCATGATTGGTTTCCGCTGCTGGGGCTCCATCATTCACTGCAGCAAATCCAGTTTATTTCAGTAATTAATTATACATGTGCCACATAGATTGTAGCTACTCCAGTTTATTATGGACTAGACATTATATTCCATGTGTTGGTTAAATCAGTGGTTCCAAAAATGGGGGTTGAGAGATGAATCCTTTGATTTGTGAATGAAGGTCAAATAACACAGTAAATGAAAAAAACAACAACATAATACTAAGCCAATTTGTTTGATATTATCTATTACTAATTAGTTTTACAGTGGGGGTCCCAGATTGTTCACATGGTAATTTTGGATGGGTCCCAGTCTGAAAAGTTTGGGAACTAATGGCTTAAGTTATTAGGTAAAATGGATTTCATAGATGGGCCGCGGAGCCATTTTTAGTGGGTTGCGAGAAATTCCCAGAAATTTAT
>OMNZ01022104.1:0-13089 GCA_900303255.1 Lesueurigobius sanzi | reverse complement strand
TCTTCAGGAAGTTTAGTAAAGTTTTATCACGTAGACTAGGTACTGGTTTTAGAGAAATCCTCCGGGACACGGGACACAGGGCTCAAAATCAGGAATAACTTGACACATGCTGAAGGTGCATTGCGCATTTCCTATATCTCCGCTGCGCACAGCGAGGTCTTTCAAAGCGCATGCAAATTAGCCACATGGCACATGAACGCAAAACACACGTAAGGACATGTGTTGTCCGTGATCCATTCCTCACTGCTGCTCTGAGACACGCGGGCTGCTCCACGACACCGCGGGCTGCTTGCTCCCACAGCGTTGTTAGCGTACAGTGTTCTGCGGAGAGCAGCTGCGTCACTTCGAAGGAGCGAAGGTTAAAGGGGAGGAATTTTAACGCTGCGTTAATTTATTTTATCGCGATAATTCTACCATTTTGACGCAATGCGTTAACGCGATAATTTTCCCAGCCCTAAAAAAAAACTAAACTGTATGTATGACTTTACTTGTAAAAAGCTCGGAATAAACCATTCATTCATTCATTCATATATTAAAGACAAAAATATGAGAAAAAAAAGAATCATTTATATTGCAGGTTTTCATCATTTTATGTATTTTACGTGTAAAAATGGCCCAAATTGCCTATACTCTAATCTAAATATTGGATAAAGCCAGATTTAAATGTATGTTTTTTTTTAGTTAGTGAATAAATCTGTACAATTTCAAATTCTGCCTTGTTTTTTAGGGGTTCAAACCTGTATAAATCAGGCTATAGGCACTAAATATTGAAAAATCCCTATGAACAGACCTTCAAAATATTGTTAAGTACAATTATGAAAAAAAGCGAATCGTGCCCTCTTTTCATCGCGGTTACCAATATTATTGTTTATTGTTACAGCCCTAGTATTGTCAGCAAAACATACTTCCAAAACTGCTTTTATACATCGCAGTAGTACTAATTTATTATAGTTCAGCTTCATGAAACGCTGGAGATGCAAGACAGAAAAAAACCCCTCAGCCTTTGGGGTTAGGTAATTGCACTATTTAAAATTGCGATGTCGATTTGATAGGGATTAATCTTGCAGCCCTAACAAGGCCCCACCAAAACATCATGTAGATTACCCACAATAAATTAAAGGGAAGAGGGGGGGGTACCATTCATATATCAGTGAGCCAGGGCTTTCAGAGAGAGGCGGGGTGTAAACAGAACAGCGTGCTACTTTCCCAGCTGCTAAACTAAGGACTGAATAAAGCCCTGACTGGTCGGTGTGAGCACATAGCGGACTTCAGCCGAACCAGGTATGTCTAACATGTGGGAACTGTCACCACGAAACATACTGGAAATGCAAAAAAAACAAACAAACCAGTAAATCCACTCATTAGAACAGATTGACTGGTTTTGTCTGTTTTCTACACTAGATTGTCTTTCAACCACCACCAGATCATAAACCACTTTCACTCATTATCATTTCCAAACTGGTTGCCTCATTCACACATTTGTCCACATTTGTTACCTTAATAAAATCCACTGTTGAATAGTAGGCATAGGTGATACAGTCGGGATCAGAGGCCCCTGGACCAGAACTTGGAGGGATGTCCCAGGTCATCTCAAGTACATACCCTGAGAGACAAACACACATAACCACACACATTTCTGATGAGGCACAATATTATACAAGTGTCATGAGTCATTGCTATTATTGCACAGAACTTTAGACCTGATTTATTCTCAGCTTGTGGTTTGTGCTCCTGAACTCTTGAGTCATACCTGGTTGTACGTGGATATGTGACCCGCTCGATCTAACCCCCTGTGCTGTTAGTGAATATGGTCTCGAGGCTTTGTTCTTGAATACAACATTAACCTCCTCGCCAACCACAGCTTTTATTATGGGACCTGATAGAAAAAACGATAAGCACATTCAGGAACAAACCCAAGTGCTATGAAATGATACTAATCTCAGATCAATAGGTCTCACCCAGTATTCCCAGGTGCTTCTGGCTCGGTGACCTCCTCTTCCTGAATGTGAAAGTCTCGTCCGTGTACTCTCTGTAAACCACCTTCTTGTATCGGGGGCCAATCTTGTTCAATCCTTGTTCCACAAATACACCGCCAGGACTGGGATAAACATAAACAATGAGCAAGAATACCACAAATTAAAATAACTGACAGACCACATTATGCAACTCAGTGGGTGGGAAGAGTTACGTTCATGATCAGAGGGTCTGTGTAATATTATTTTGAAATTTAATAAATTACACGAGTAATCTAAAGCCACTTGACCCAATTATTTCGAACAATCAAAAATAAAGGCTTGCCGAGATTGTGATTGTGTGTCGTGGCACAAATTTTTAGCAGGTTGAATCCCGAGGGGTGCATTGGGTGAGGAGGAAGTGAGGAGGAGTGGGAGCCCTCTAGGACCAAGCTTTTTTGTGATACTGGGCTATACAAAAATAAATTGACTGATTGCCTCCAGTGCAGGGCCTATAAGCAGGCTATGCAGCTGCTTAGGGCCAAGAGGCCAACAGGGGGCGCCAAAATGTTGTGTCCTTCAAATTATTGCCCTTGTCTCTTCTGAAAATGATCTTTTCAATCATTGTCAGGTGAGAAGTAAGAGATTGACCGCTGTATCCAATTTATAGTGATAAAATGACAAAATTCTACGGCTTGGACTTGCTCTGTACCAGTGTGTGTGTGAGAGTGTGAATGGGTGACTGAAGTAAAGTGCTACAGAATTACTCTTGGGGTTATCTCAGCCATTTCATGCCCCCCCCCTCGTGTCCACTACTTCAAATGTGGCTAGTTTAGTCGTGCACCTGTCTTTTAAAGTGTGCTGATGCTTCTCCTGCTCCCACTGTCTCGTTGGAGAGTAATCCCACTCGATCTCTTCAGCACTGATGAAATATTGCACAGCTTTGTTTGGCTTCTGTTCAGATGAATTTGAGTAGTTTCCGGCGCACTGCTTGACTTCATACTGCTGCCTCATTCCGGCCGAGTAGTGGTCTGTAACTCTGCAGTTCACCTCGAATACACCTGCAATTTCAATAGTTTTGGTTAAAAAAAGGAATCAGTGGAGCTCGGATCCGCCTCCTCTGAAACCTGCTTTGTGTTCTGTACGTAAAATCCCCATTTGTCGCATTCATAGGCTTATGAAAAAATTATAATTCAGGTTAGACAGCATGACGAAGACTAACCAGTAAAAGCATTTCATTCATTCATTGAAAATATCTGTGCTTTGGTCAATCCGACCACAGAAAACCCGCCTTTAAACTCTTTCAAATTTAAATGAAGATAAATAGGTTTATCTTAAGTTTGGGAGCAGGACCACACCTCTACGCTCCTTCCGGTCTCCCTCCTATTTAAGCAGCCAGACCAGTCACCTCGTCCTCTCGTCTCGTCTCGTCTTGGTGCCCCACCCTCCTTAATCTCATCTATTCTCTTCCAGGTATTGGGGGGGATACAGGCCTGGGAGCCCGGCCCTCTCTGAAGCCAAACATGCTACACATCATGCTTGTCGCCTTTTCAATAAATACTTTAAGCATCATTCCTGAGCTTGTGGTCCTTGCTAGTGAACGTTTGGAAAAGTATATGGGAATTTTGAATGGAATGGTTTTACAGAGCAGTTTCGAATTGGCTTCTTTGTATTACAAAGCCCATTATCTTAGCTATTGAAAGTTAGTTTGCTCATTCAATATTCAATAAACTGTTCAAGCAGCAGTCTGTAACCTTTTGCATTGTAACAGTGTAGCTTGTTAAAAAAAATCCCTCTTAAAAGCTTCTCATAAATCATACAAACAACATCAAGAGTTACAGTAAATATTACAAGCTGTGGCCTTGACAACTAAGTGTGCTTCCTGTTGTGTTCCTCCCCGGGTTATCTTACTTGTGTGGGGGGGCATGTCTTTACATAACAGGACTGACCAGGGGTGGTTGGTTGCATGTCGACCGTCGCGGTGGTATGAGGAAATAGGCTCAGAGTGTCCCGGGTGGTGCTCTGCCTCTCAAATGTGTTCCCTTCAAAATAAATTCCATGGAGGTCCACTTCAGTGCCCAGGCCCAGCGTGTACCACCTGACCCGGTCCCCTGCGCACATCTCCAGCCCAGGAAGGTTCCCGTACATCCGTCCATTAACAGCTGAAAAGATGAGATTAAAAAGATAATGTAATGATATATTTTTTTTAAACGTTGTAAATGAATGGCTGTACATTATAATCAATCCAGAAAGTAAAGAAATATGTGATGACGATGATTATATACTATTAACCCTATAACCCTACCGTGCATTTTATTGCTTTCAACAAAATCCTCATCTTCAGGATCTGTCTCGTCGTTGCCGAATCGTTTGATATTTGCATCCAAATACCAGCTCATGTTCTCATCCATGACAGAAAAGAGAACAAAGAACTCCTTGTCCACGTCCGTCTGTCAAGATAAACCCCAAATTTCATGAATAGATGAGAAAACATCTTGAGCAATTCTTACCCAAACACATCAAATTAGATCTCAACGATAAACTGCCACAGAAATGCTGCAAGCTCACAACTGAAAAAAAGTCTTTATATTTAACTACTGTGTATTCAATATGCTGAAGGAGGACAAAACACATTTCATTTCACTAGGTACAAGGCCTTTAAAGTAGACGTTTCTCCACCGATGATGTAACTTCTTCAATGCGTTAACAAGCGATTACTACTAAAACTGTAAGTACCTGGATTCCATTTGCTGTTAGTGATCCCCTTTTGCAAACAAGCAGAGGCCCCGCCAGTCCAGAGCTGGTGTCTTTGGGAGAATCCGTTGCAGAGAAGTAAAGATAAGGGATACATGAAGGATCTGATGCAGAGGGGCCTTCCAACACCTGCCACGTGTAGGTGAAACTCTGGCATGGAGCGACGTGAGACCCAGGCTTGTCCTCTCCTACAGTGGATACATACATTTTAATTACATCTTTCTTTTGTAATGCAACTTTTGTCCGCCTACAAATTATTTTTGGTTGATGTTAATGACTGAAATGGTTGTTTTGTACATGCAAATGTTATGGAAGTGTACTATATTCAATAATTTCAATCAAAACGTCCATGGCATGTGACACTGTTTTGATTAAATGTACAGTATTTCAATCATGCGTCGAATGATGTGATCTTGAGATGTGAAAACTTTGACAACCATTGGCTAAGGCAGTGTGCAGCAGAATTGTCCATTCCATACCTACATCCAGCTAGTCCTTGCTTAGACTAGGACTTGGTCTTCCTCAACATTACTTTATAGTTTGTCTTGTGTTATGTCTGACCGTCTATGTAGCTGACGCCCTGAGAGCTTTTGCTGTAGTGAAGTCCGTGCGGCTGGATGCTGTAGTTTCTATCGGCCAAGTTCTTGAATACGATTTTAAGAGTGTCTCCCTCTTCCGCTCTCAGAACAGGACCTGGACCACGACACGCATGAAGATAGCAATGTTCAAATATACAGTAAACCCACAGTACACGATAAGCAAACAGATACAGTGTACTTCTTACCCAGGATTGCCAGATGTCTGCTTTCAGGAGACCGTGTTTTTTTAGTGATGAAGGTGTCATCGGTGTATTCTCTGTACACCGCTTTAACATACTGACCACCGATCCTACCATTTTCTCTGCCAAAGAATACTTCAGAGGCACTGAAACGCAAAGTGGTTGGAAAAGTTTTACTTAAACAATGTGTGCAGGAAGTTTTCTTCTCCAATCCAAACAAAATCGCATAACAATTGAGTCATCTCTGTGTTTATTTTCACCACCAAAAATTCAGCCTTACCACAAAAACAATGTATTTGTCCTGCCACTGAACACTGGGCACACTCCATGTACATTCAGAATAAATGTACCAAGTAAATAAGTCCTGTATAACTGCACAAGTGTGGGTATAGTCTAGTCTAGGAACAGCATATACCTCTAAAACATCTTATACTATATAAAATGCAATACTTTGGTGAAACTGAACACTGATTCATGAATCCACAGGGACACTGGCGACTGGAGTCTTTACCAGCAACTATGGGACTTTGGTAGGGTACTCAGACCCGTGCTCAGTGGTCAGCTCTGACAGCATGTGGAGGTGGAGGTGGTGGAGATGCAGCCTCACAATAATATGTTGTTACCTGTTGAGGTCAGTCAAAGACACATCCGAGATCAGATCTCTTCCTGAAGGCCCATAATCCCAGAGCACCTTCTCTGCAGCCAGGTAGTACGTTCGAACCACTGCGGACTTTGAAGTGGGGCTGACATCGCCGCCACATGACTTCACCTCATAAAAGCCCTGCATCCCAGCTGAAAGGGAGAAATACTGTACATGAGATTACATACAGTGGGCAGCAGATTGTACTCTAGGAAACTATGAAAGAAGAAAAGTCTAAGGGTCAGTTTTAATGGTACAGTAAAACAATAAATGAACTGCAAACTGTGCCTAATGGGTACAAGCGCATTCAACAGTAAGCTACTGAATAAATGATGTATGTATCTGACTTTGAACTAGTTTAGATGTATCCTCTGGGCTTAGTTTACTCAAATTTGAACAAATATTAGAGGTTTGAGAGGAGGTGATGGGACAAAACACACACATAAGTTAGTAGTCACGCAAGAAGTGAAAGGTCAGCAATCATTTTAGGAAGTGTCCAGTATGATCTTTGAACATAAGACTTCCGAGTTCCGAGTCATGGTGTGTTCAGGGAGCAGTTGGAGACCTCATCATTGTGTTGTTTGATTGACAGCTTCACAAAAAAATGCATACTTTTCTTTCAGCAACTCAGCACAACGGTTTTCAATCTCAGAACAAAAACACCAAACACAAGTGGAGAGATCAGAGGCCACACTCAGGTCAAAGGTGATGCATCCTACCCTGCAAGTGGTCATTAACCTGGCAAGCCACGAGCCACTTCCCTCTGGCCTTTGGGACCATCTCAGCGGTGGCAAAAGTGGCAGGGAAAAGACTTAAGACATCGGTCCGGTGTCCGCGATCCAGGATGGTGTTCCCGTGGAAGAAGACAGAGTGGATGTCCTGCTCGTTGCCCATCCCGAAAAGATGCCATGCTACTGTCCGGCCTTGGCACAGCTCGACACCGGGCAAGTTGCCAAACATGTAACCGTTAATGGCTGTCGAGAGAGAAAGGCATACATGACAAAGAAGAAGAAGGCCTGACGTAAGAATGAGAAGAATCCTACGAAAGAAGTTATGTGAAATCTCAATATCTCAATCAATCCAGTCAAGGTGATGATATATTAAATACAGTTGTGGCCAAAAGTTTACATACCCTTTTAATCTTTTGGACATTTTCCAATGATAACACAAAAACATCACATTACATGACCTTCAGCAACTGCCAGGAAAATTGTTCAGGAGCAAAGAAAAACTCACTTCAGCTGAAATACAGGACTCTCTGCCAAAATTGTACTCTCTGATAAAAAATGTATGTTTGTTTCAAGATGCACAATATGTAAACTTTTGATCAAGGACATTTGGCTACTTTCTAGTTGAAAAGTGTAAGTGTTTTTTAATAAATGGCTTCACACAACCACTAACCATGAGTGAAATAAGGTCTTTGTGTTATCATTCATATTCTATGAAATGCATAAATTTCCATACCCTGACATTCTGTTTGGGTGTATTTGATATGTTGAGAGCATATAACCATTAGCATTGTAAGAAAACCAGTTGACCACAGGAAAATCTGGAATCTCTTGTGTTTTGTAATGTGATAAGATCACATCATAAAAAACAAGAGATTCCATCTGGAAATCAGGAATCTCTTGTTTTTGATACGATCACGTCACGTGTGTGAGACTTAAGGTGCCTACACACCTAACACGACCACGCGGCCATCCTCCATGTAAAGCCTATGTGAACGTACGATGACGTGCGTCAATCTTTCAGCGTTGGCGTTCACACGAATTGAGCGGTACGATGTGAACGTATGAGCGTTTTCACCCGCGTCAAGCGATCAGCGGAGGCTGAAGGAGGAGCCAGCTTTAGCTGGAGAAGGCAGAGTCTGAATGAGGAAGTACGGCTCACTGCCCTTCAATCAAACACGCTTCAATAAATTGATGTAAATAAACCTCCACAATCACACACAGAGGCGCCGGTCCTGTGGAGCTGCCAATCTGCCCTGATCACAAAATAATTCATTAAATACAACGATAGCTCTCTCCTGTATGTTCACGCCTTTATCTATCAGGCCCATGCTTGATATACGTAAGTCTGCGGCCCAGCATACTACAACCTGCTTAGCTCAGTAGGTAGAGCTCTCATTTTGGGAGCATGAGGTCGCTAGTTCGAATCCACCTCTCTGCACACCTCTTTTTCCAACACACTATATAGACACAAATCATACGGATTTACCCATGAACATGGGGACTGACACAAATAAATATAGTTTTGTCAGTGAGACTTGTGTTGGGACAACAGTATTATATTTTTAAAAGAATATAAACATTGTAACCTGTGGGGATTGAACCCGGGCCTCTGGTGTGCCAGACGGATGCTTACTGTGAGCTCCGCTGAAGATGATGACTTCAACGCTCACACTATATCAATGTAATAGGGGCCAGACGTTAAAGCTGTAGCTGCGTCAATATGCGTCTATAAGCGGCGTCTTTGGCAGATTCGCGCGTTCAAGAATGGGCGCCATGAGCGATGACGCGCTTTGGTCTGAACGGGGCTTAAAGAGACACTGGCCTGGGATAGTTGAATAATGGTCTACAGAGGTCTCTTTTCATTCCAGTGCTTGGCTATAATCATTTCTGTTAAAGCAACAAGTTCTAGCACATGCTCACCATGCATTAGGTTTGACTCAATGAAGTCTTCATCTTGGACATCTGGTGGCTCGGTCAGATTTTGCATGTTGTTCTTCAGGTACCAACTGTTGTTTTCATCCACAATGTGAAACATCAAAATAACATCCTGCTCCACATCATTGCGAGACAAATCATCGTTTAAGACCCCTATGAGATCAAAGACAAGATATTTGCAATGGTATTAGGACGGCTTGCTTTATGGGAAAATACCTACTTGAACATTTTCTGACAGCTGCTAATGTAATATTACATTTGTGACGTTTTGTCTGTTTGTTTTTAAACCAAGACTCAGATCACTGTACACATTGTCTAGTTATTGTTTATGCAGCCGTTTGGCATGATTAGCAGATTACAAGTCTGTTCATGCATCATACCTTTCTTGCAGGTGAGGAGAGCTCCGATCAGGCCTGAGTTTATTTCTTTGGGAGCGTCTATGTGAGAATGGTAAGCCCAAGTCAAACAGTTGGCATCTTCATCTGTCGGAGCAAACTCAGGTCTGACCTCCCAGCGATACGTGTAGCTGCCTCCAGGGGGCACAGCGTCATCCGCCTTTAAACTCCCAGAGGTACCATCTGGATATAACGCACCTAAAGAAGAAGTTATTATTACAAGGATTTTATGAATGAACTACAATAAAACATTTCATGACCAGCCAAACTTTGGCTTCTCAAAATAAAGCAAAACTCACATTTTTTGTGTGTGCAGTGATCTACAATTTGAATCTATTACCATAAAAGGGGTGAAAGTGAAAGTAAATATTTTCTTCTATTCCAGATTGAATCTTCTGTGTAACCTTAGATGAACTAGACTCACCCTTCCCCACTGAGACAACAACATTCTCTTTTATATCCTGTGTTGGCCCAAATTTTCTCTATTCACATGATAAAAACAACAAACCGGACAGTGCACAGTAATCAACATTATACAATGTAAATGTGCCTGAGTTGGCTAAATTAAGCTCATTTTCATCGGTAGTCCCGTGGGCAGATGTTAAGGCCAGCCTAAAAATAAACCAAATTTAAAAAGTACATTGAAAAATACTATACATTTGCTGTACAGTTAGTGGTCACAAGTCTGTGTCTCCACAAGCCACTTTTTGGCATTCTCTTTAAACGAATAGAACGAGGGGGACGCTCTAATCGCTTGAGGTACTGTGTTCCACTGTTGGGATGATCTATAAGAGAAGACGGCCTGGCCAAATCCAGTTTTTCCACGAGGGAGGATACAGTCTTGCCTGACTGACCCTCAAGTTGCTCTGCCTGTACTCGATCTGAAATTTACAAACCCGCTCAGCGAGGGGGGGAGCAGAGGGGTTTCACTGTACCGGTTATGAAATGAGGGAAAATCCATTGCAACATTTGTTAAATGCCACAGAAATTTAGCAATACCTGATTTTTGCCAGACTAAAAATAATCTTAAACGTTTTTATTGTACTATGTTGACCAAAAGTGAAGTCTTGTTGACAGTATCTATCAGAGAAATGTGAAGAATGTTAGCTGCTCCACACTGCTGCCAAGTGTAACCAATAAAAGTACATACCTTCTGCATCTTTCTCATAGAAGACTCCATGTGGATGCATTGTGTAGCTCCTTGTTGCGAAGTTCTTTAGATGCACCACCATCACATCACCCACTTCAGCCCGCAGTACAGGACCCAGATAACCCAGCCACTGTGGACGAGCAGCGAGCTGTTTGTATGTGCCATCAGTGAACTCCCGGTACATGGCCTTCTTATAGACTTTGCCGATGCGGTCAGGAGCTTCCTTCAGGAATACGGACGCAGCCCTAGAACGTAAAGAAAAAAGTAAATCAAACATATCATTGTTTTTGCATCGAAAACAGACTTTCTTCACAGGGTAGATTAGGAATCACATGAAAAGACACAACGGTTATTCAAGTTATTGTTGGATGAGCTATGAATGAAGACTTGCCATTTCAATTTAAATAATGGTGTTCAGTTTTATTTACTATAATTCGAAATAGCACGTGATCTCACTGTTTATTTTAATTAACGCTCTCACAACTCTTATGCAGTGACATAGTATTGATGGTGTACAACAAATTGCATCATGTTGCAGCCGTGTATCAATTAGACACCAGATTACAGGCTGTGGTCACTAACAACCTGCTACTGGGGCAAACTGCTGAACCATCACTGGACACAGTCCATTCAGTGCAGGATCATATTGGTACAAGCAGTGTTGGGAGTAACTCATTACAAAAGTAACTAGTTACAGAAATATATTACTTTTTTCAGTAACTGATATAATATATTACTTAAACAAAATACAGTAATATATTAGTCATTACAAGTTACAAGTCCAACTCCCCCCAAATAACATGCAGCACCAAATCAAGTTGGACACTGGTGTAAAAAGAGGCTTGTGTAGCAAACCTCATCAAAACAAACACAAAAGAATGTGGCTGAGAAAAAGGACATTTTTAACTACACTTTTGCTCTTGTGGCATTATTATCACTATTTTCCGTTACTCTTTTGCCAAAAGTAACTCAAATGTAACTCAGAGTAGTGCAACTCAGTTACATTTTTGAAACAGTAATATGTAATACAAACATGTTACATTTTTAAAGCTGTAACTAGTAATATAGAATATATTACAACTTTACAGTAACTTGCCCAACACTGGGTACAAGCATAAAACAATATTGGTGTATTTTCTGTATTGCAAATTCAGTATATCATATACTTGTAATGGAGTTCAGTTTGCAGGAGAAATAGTTGAGGCTGAAGTCATGCAAAGCTACACAAATGAGTCATTTATCTGCTTTCCTTGCACACATTTCACAGTATAAGCAAAGGAAGAAACTGCTTCAAGTTAATATAGTAGTAGTGATTGTTAGATAAAAATCCGATCAGCAGCATCTGATCCGAGGTCTATATTGAAGAGTTTATTTGCAAAAACAGATAAGTGCCATTGACAAAAATCAACATATGCTTGTAGTTTTCTCTTTTTGTAGATGAGATTTTAATGACCAGATCTATTTTAGTGCATCAGAAATATGAAGTCACTTGTTATTGATCAAATTAATTCACCTTTTACTTTACTGGTGCTACCTGTAGAGTATGGTAATACAAATTTAAAACAACTTAGCAAAAAATTCAAAATGGAGATATCTGCTTTTGCAAACAAACTCTTCATATGTACATTTTGCAGGAATTCAAACTAAATTTAGTGTGTGGATATATTAAAATGTTATCATATTTGATTATATAAAGACTGAAAACAAAACAACTTAATCACAGCATTACTCATCACTGTCGATGTCCTGTCCATTGAGGAGGTTTTTTCCACTTGGCGCATAATCCCACAAGTCCTCCACGATCCCCACATAGTACACCCTCTCCCCGCTGCTCCGTCCCGCCGCTGCGCACACGAGCTGAACAAGCAAACACGACCGTAACACCCTCACTGTCACAGCCATGTTTTACAGCGGTGCGCCCTGAGATGACCACATCCAAGAACAGGAAGAAATCATGTCAACTCCCGGCAACTTATCCACGCGTAAAACGTGACAGGCTCCGCGTCACGGCACAAAAAAACAAACAGCCCACGGCACTTATGACACTCAGAGCAAAACAGTTGGCCCATTCAAGAGGGACGACCGCCTCCTGTGGGAGCAGACATGAAGGGATAATAACTGCCCAATCTCCTCGTACTAATTGTTATAGGACATGTTTCCCGAAGCCCCCCCCCTGGGAAATTAAAGTAATCGTTGCACTTATCCAAAATGCAGACAGCAGCACCTTCAATTGTTGCCCCTTAATCCCAGGAGACAAGACAAGCGCAGTTGGTCGGCTCCCTTTACAGCTTTTTTTTTTTTAAAGTAGAGAGAGAGAGAGATCCTAAAATTCTACTTTTTGCGAGTCAGCCCCCGGACTCAATGATAAATACACTATGGTTTCAAGTCAACTGCTTTCTTTTAGATTTGTGGCGTATGTCAAATGAGACAATCAGGTTTACACTGACCTCTACTGTCAAAGCCCTGCAACTAACATCAGGCCACTGTCAAACAAACACAATTCTGTACCCATGTTTTTTTAATATATCGATATATATATGTTTCTGTGAGGTGTATTTCTTTCCATTTGTTTTGTTCTTGAAAACTATGAAAAATGTAGGCTAGTTTTCATTTTTTACTTAGCTTTTTAAAAAAAATTCAAGATTCAAGATTCTTTATTTGTCAAACCATGTGAATGGTTCGAAATTATGTTTCTCTCATCCTTGATTGTGCAGCGGGGGAGGGGGAAGAGGGGAGGGAGGGAGGGGAGGGAGT